>MJUU01026278.1:43331-118815 GCA_002080025.1 Modiolus philippinarum
CAAGTTGTGTTTTCACAAGAAGGAAAAGAACCATGTACGATAGAAATAACACCCGATAACTGGAATAAGACGTTTAAAATTCCACTGAAAGCCAAACAAGATATGAAATATGATGGTAATAGATATAGAAATATAGAAATATTACCTGTGTCTTCATGTAAGCAGACACTATACACCAACTATAAACCGCCAATTATTCAGGTAAATATTGATATTAACAGTATATACCAACAATGCACTTTCAGTAAATAGAATTATTATGATTCTCAAATATTTTCAATCTAAAATTCATAGATTCTTTCAATTGTTCAGAAAAGAACTATATACTGGTAAATAGTTCAAAGCCCGGTTCGAAGATTATAACTATGAAAAATGGATAACAGGAAACACCTACAATGGCTGACAATTATAATTGCATGCCACGATCTTCCAGGGAACTACACAGGTAAAACACGAATAAGACAAAAGACAAACGTAGACAACGATAGGATCTCGGGACAGCCGGGCTTGGTACCGGCACTAGCAAAAGCCAGCGGTAGGGTTAAACCGGTTAATGGTCACCAATACCTCCCCTTTATCTGTCCCGTTTCTCCATAGTATAATGAACATACGAATAAAACCCAGTACAGGTAGACTACTAACTCCATGACCACAATTATGAAATTAAAGAAAAAGACAAATACGTAATTTTGAAAGATGGCTCAAGGGGTGCTCGCCGCTAAAATGCCGGCTAGCTCAAAGAGCTAAACCGGTAAATGAATAGCACTGTGATGACTTTTTGCCGATGTTTCAGCTACGACGCTCATTAGTCAATGAACATGTCAGTTCCGCATGAGTGACTTTTTTAATCGCGTTGTTATTATTATCTCAGTGAATTTCACTCTCGCAGGTAGTCTTAATTTCACGGTAATGACCACTTTTTCATTAACCATTGTATGATTATTGCCCCTGTTACCTGAGAACAGAAAATATGCGCCACCTTATTTCTATTCAGCCAACTATTCAGAAAAATCCTGAAAAAGAGATACGATACAGTTCCAGTGAACAGAAACATAACTTGTGTTATCTTGTAAACAGACAATGCCTAATGTGCATTTACTCTATATCCTTTCTTTATTTATCAGACTGGGTTTTTCTCTTCTGCAATGTGGAGTCCATAAAAAGATTCCCCGTACGGGAGATGCCTTCTCTCTATTTGTTGCAATTATTTTGTACTTGTTCTTGAGAGAATTCCTCCTATGGATATACATAGAATTCCTCCTATGGATATACAAAAATACTTTCAAATTATCGCATTTTATTTTACATTTTTTGTAATTTCCGAATGTTATTATGACCACCTATTTTATAATGCAAAGTTTTCATACAATCGACTTGATGAGTGCCCTGTCTTTGGCCATATGTTGTAATTGTCCACTAGCTTGGGACACAAGTGTCGAGTAACAGATGGCAGTGATTGTAAGGGCACTTTGTCAGTTATGTTTGTTGATGATTCCGCTTCCGTGGAGTAAAGAGACATGTATGTAGCTTTGCTCGACATCTAGCAATAAAGTCTGCTCAAACCCTTTTATACGGTCGCCTTGAACTTTCTGTTAGGGTTGAGCAAAGCTCATTGTTGAAGGCAAATGGTGACTTCAAGATGATTAACAGCAATAAAGGCGTTGTTCCATTATTTGGTTCTATCATGTATTTGTAGAGACTTTGTCTCATGTTGCTTTACTACATGCCCTCCCATTGTTAATATAATATACATAATATATACACCGCCAACTATTTAGTGAATATTAACAGTACCCATTTTATCCTGAAAACAAGCTATATATACGCCATCCATATATTTCCGGTAAATAGAAATATTACTGTCATTCTGATTACATAGACTTCGTAGATCAAAAATGAATAAATATATCAGATGAATAATTAGTAAATATATTTTTCAAATGCCTAAATTAAATCATATTAGAGTTTAAAGTGCTACTGTTTCAACTTATGATCTTGAAATAGCATAAGAGAATTAGCTGCTCAATTACTATGTGGAGTAAATGAACATGAGACCATAACACATATGTTAACTCCAACTGCAACAATTTTAATGAGCTGAATGGCCATTTCGGAAATGTATTCCTCATCAGCAGCACTATAACCCAAACATAGGAATCCATTTTTGTAAAAAAAAATGTTCAAAACCAAACGAAATCCGAATAATCAGTAATATCAAATATACCTAAGGACAAAACTACGATGGAGGTAGTTAAACCATAGGTTTTTAGAATTTACATAAATTTAGATAATTGTAATTGAACAAAGTGTACACATGAGACATACTCTCATGTACAAGTACACCATATCTAAAAAAAAAAGAGCACACAACTCTAACACGGGGAATTATTTTACCAATTTCTCAATGCATTAAATGACAAACTCCTATTTCAAACATTTTACGAAAGGATATGAAGTAAAACAACATGAGACCATAACACCTATTTTTATTCCAACTGCAATAATTTTAATGAGCTGTATGGCCATTTTGGAAATTTATTCCTCATCAGCAGCACTAGAACCCAAACATAAGAAATCAATTATTGCAAAAAATGTTTAAAATGCATAAAACCAAACGAAATCCGAATAATTAGTAATATACAATATAGCTAAGGACAAAACTACGATGGAAGTAGTTAAACCTTAGGTTTAAGAATTTACGGCTGAAAGGTTTAATTCATAGATGTTTCTCACGTAAGAACGGTGGACGTAGATATAGGTACATTGTTGTAGGTAGAGAACAAGCCTACTTTGTGAAAAATATCTCCGAATCGGAGAAAAAATATACAGAGAAAGAAGTGATTAAAAAGTTAGAGTTTCTGATCGACAATATATTTGTCCAGTTTGGAGGACTTGTTTTTCAACAGACTATCGGAATTCCTATGGGCACAAACTGTGCGCCTATCCTAGCCGATCTGTTTCTGCACTCTTATGAAACTGAATTCATCGAAGGGCTTCTTCAAAATAAAGATAAAAGACTGGCACAATCCTTTAACTTTAGCTTCCGTTATATAAATGATATTTTGTCGCTAAACAACCCTCGCTTTGGTGATTTTCTTCATTTGATCTATCCAAAAGAGCTCGAAATTAAGGATACCACAGACACTTCTACATCAGCCTTGTTCCTTGACCTTCACCTTGAAATTTACAACAGAGGGAGACTTCAAACTAAGCTGTACGACAAACGCGATGACTTCACCTTTCCAATAGTAAACTTCCCTTTTCTTTATAGCAACATCCCAAAAGCGCCGGCATATGGAGTTTACATCTCCCAGCTCATTCGCTATTCAAGAGCCTGTGTTCGATACAGTGACTTCCTTGATAGAGCCCAGTTGCTCACAAATAGGCTACTTCAACAAGGGTACGTTACCCAAAACTTGAAGTCATCCCTCCAGAAGTTTTACGGTCGACATCATCATCTTGTGGACCGGTATGGGATATCTGTTTCCCACATGACAACAAGTCTTTCCCTTTAAAGCTTAATTGTTGTTTCCTCTACCGAATTTGACTTTACTACCGGATTTGACATGTTCAACACGGCGGGTGTCTTATAAGAAGCAGGAGATGCTGACTCTACCGGTGCACCTGATCTCACCCATGGTTTTATATTGGGTCCGTGTTGTTCATCTTTGTGTGTGAGTGTCTTCATTTTTCTTTTCTGTGCTGTACCAATGTTGTGTCTTTGTTTTTTCTGCCTTTTTTGTTTCTGGTGTTGCCATTGTCCTTGGATTGTTCGCTTTTAGATTGACGGTTCGGTTCTCACTTACTTTACATAAATTTAGATAATAGAAATTGAACAAAATGTACACATGAGACATAATCCCATGTACAAGTACATCATATCTAATTAACCTGTATTCCTTTGTTTTAGGTTACGGTGACTGACAGTGATAAGAGCGGATTTTGTGCATCAGTAAATGACCCACATTTTACAACTTTTGATGGCTTGTAAGTATGTTGTTTTTGTTACTTCCTGTATTTTGCAATGTTCATTTTTCTTTTCAGTATTGTCGACCTAATTTTAACAAAGTCATCTTCATACTGTAAGCTTAACCCAATAATAAAGTCCTTAGATTCCACTCCACTGTGGGTGCAAAGTCGTCTGATTTTTTCTCTCTCTCATAATGAAATATTGTTTCAATAAACCAGGGAATCGGTATAACTAGGAGTATCTCCCTCTTACATAGCAATGTCCTTAGCTGCTTTTGGCTTTCCTATTTAGATCCTATTGATTATTTGTTCTCTATCAGCTTTCACACATATTTCGGTTTATGGATTTCCAAATGTTTTGAATTGATCTGCACTGAAGAGACATAAATTGTCGAAATGGAAACTAAATTAACAGTAACTTCGGTATTCTATTATTTTATTATTTTTACCACTGGGCCTATGCCTCTGCTTGTTGACTGATTGCCCCGGAGGGTATTCATAAACCCAGTAGCCAGTACTTCGGTGCTGGCACGAAAACCGATTTTATGTACAAAACTTACAATATCAAAATTTACGAAGATTTTGTTTAAAAACTAAGGAGTATGTCCTTTTTGCATAGCTCTGTCCTTAGCTGATTTTGGCTTTTCTTTTTAGATAATATTGGTAATTTTTCTCTATCATCTTTTACACATAATTCGATTTATTGATTTCCAAATATTTTGATTTGCTTTGCACTGAAGAGACATACGTTGTCGAAGGCCATATGCAGAAACTAATAGAAAAAAGAAGGAAAACGGGGAATATGTCAAAGAGACAACGACCCATAGGGGAGTCATAACAACTCAAAGCCACCATAAGATCTTCAATGAACGGTGAGAAAACCCCACACCCAATGGCAGGTCGGAGTCGGCCCCTTAATCAAGTAATCAAGTTAAGTTTACATTAACCTCGGTATTTTGTTAAATCAGAAAACACTTACAGAGCAAATATTCACATGTTAAAATTATTTGTTTCACAGATATCATAATGTCTTTAAAAAATCCTTGTCTGCACATGCTCACTAATATATAGCCATTTGATTGGTACTCTGAATCAGAGTACAGAAGACGCGTCTAATGACCGTGAAGATCCTTGAAGTATTCAAGCCCTCGTAGAAGGAGAATTGGATACTGAGAGATTTTGAATTATTTGAGTTAACCGAAGGCATAGAAATTTGGTTTAATCTTTAGTTCTAATTTTATAATTATATAAACATAAATGTAAACATATTTCACAAACTTCGTTTTTTGTATTCTGATTCTTACGCGAAATTGTCTTCAAACCACTTATTTGGAGAATAAGACCTAAATAAATTCAAGTCTTGCATAATAATATAAACATGCAAATAAACCATCGGTATGTTGTTTTTCGATAACATTTTCAGAACGTTACACGATGAGACAACGGCAGTAGAATACCGAAGGAACAAAGGAGTGGAATTTACAAAAATCGAAGTCCAAAGACATGGCCAAAACGAGGACACAGAAAACAATGACGTTAAACACAGAAAACAATGACGTCAGGCAGACACAAAGCATAGATATAGAAAACACAACACTCAAAAACAAGACACTCACAGTGTGAACTCCAGTGAAACTGAGAGTGACATCAGGTGCTCCGGAAGGGTTAGCATGTCCTGCTCTGTTAACAGCACCCGTCACACTGTAAGTGAGTCAATCTAGGAAAATGTCAAAATCGGTAGTCAAATCCGGGAAGACGTCAATCTAGCTGAAAATGTCCGCTTTCATTTGGGGTACTGACACGTCATATCTTTCATTGATGTTATGGTGATAGAATTTCTTGAGGGATGAAATTATCAATGGTAGAACAAATCCCTGACTAAGTGCTTTTGAGACAGTGTTTTTGCTCTGTTAAAAAAATCACTGTACAAACCACACGACAGTAACGAATCAACTGTGAAATGTAAACTCCATAGGCTGGAGAGGTAGGTATATTGCTGCTTAGAAAAAGAAAGTTCACAATTGGGAAAATAAAATCATCACGCTTGTCTTAGAGCTAAGATTTCAAACATCTCTCTTCGTCAATATACAACAAAAGATCCTGGTATGAAGCTGAAGTAGGTGTAGCAGTTGTTTCTTTAATTTCAAGCTCATTGGGATAGATCTGATGTAAATATTCCTTAAATTTAGGATTAATAACAGAAAGTACATCGTCTATGTAGCGGAAGCTGAAATTAAAGGACTGGGAAACAATTTTATGTTTTCTTTGTATAAGCCCCTGTAAAAACTTTTTTTGTAATGAACTTTATTGGCACAAATTTAAACATGCTTGTTATAAAATAAATTGTGAATAAATAAACATTATTATAGAACAAAGTTTCTATAAAGTGAGACATATCAAACAATAATATTGTAAATTACAGCACAAAAATTTCTGTTGAGGTACAGTCAATTCAAGCAAAGTTAAAGTTGTTGCAAAAACTGAAGCTGAGCCTGTATGTCATACAAAAATAAAGCAATATGGAAATAGAACTGGCTATGTATTCTAAATTCCATATAAATACCTACGTACACATTTTCATATATATATAAAAATACATTCATATACTTATGCATAATCGTAATAAAATTAATTTTCAGTTATTGGTAGCCAGGGGTTCCAGTAGATTGCGATTTCCATTGGCGACTTCTTTTTACAATAAATATATCTCTCAAAAGAAAGATTTTCTATAATATAATTTTTGCAACTATTAAAACTTAATTTATTTCCATTTAATTTTGATCTAAAAATAAAAACTTTTATTATTAATAAAATTAAGTTACGCATATCATTCAATGGGTTTTGTATACCGAAATAACCAAATAATACAATTTCTACATTTAATGGGAATTCAATATGAGTTTTGTCAAAAATCCATCTATTTAAATCATTCCATAGTTGAGACACTTGATTGCAAGACCAAAATAAATGTTGAATAGTTTCAATTTCTTCTCTACAAAAGGAACATTTGTCATCTTGTTTGATTTTCATTCTTTTTTAAAAGATAATTTGTACCAATTATTCTATGTAAAATCCTGTACTGTAACCAATGGAGTTTAGTATTTTTAGTAATAGAGAAAACCATACGGTGAATTTTTTTCCAATCAAAAGATTTGCCTAGAGAAGTGGACCATTTTTCTTCACAGGTCAAATCTGTTTCTTTGATCTTTTCTAATTAGAATTCCTAATATTTCTGCACATAATAAAAAGAGATAGGGAGATAAACAATCCCCTTGTCTACAGCCTCTTTGTATATCAAAAAAATCTGATAGAAAACAATACTGAGTAACAGCTGATTGAATGTTTGTGTAAAAAGGCTTTACCCAATTACAAATTGATGGACCAAAGTTGAAAAAATGTAGAACTTGATCTAAAATTTTTCATGATATTGAATCAAAAGATTTTTCAAAATCTATGAGGAGAAGAATGCCAGGAATATCATTTTCTTCAGTATAAAGAAAGATATCATGTATAAGTCTTATATTTTCGCCTATAAACTTACCTGGAATAAAGCCAGTTTGTTCATTACTTATTAAAATATCTAATACTGATTTCAACCTTTCAGCTATACAACTAGAAGCCAGCTTATAAACCGTGTTTAAAAGACTTATAGGTCACCATATCTTAAACTGTTTAGGCTTATCTCCTTTTGGAATGCATGTAATTATTCCCTGCTTTTGTGTTATTGACATTTCACCATTTCTATAACCAAAATTAATAGAACGGAGAACAACAATTTAAAAAATTCAGTTGTGAAACCATCAGAGCCTGGGCTTTTCATGTTTTCATTCTTTTAATAGCTGATGTCAATTCACAATAACTTATGTCCCCTTCCAACTTTTCTTTTTGATCATCCCGTAATTTTGGTATATCAACATATGGAATTTCTTCGTCTAAATTTACATTTTTTAACATAAAATTTTTAGAATACAGTTTCTTATAAAAGTTTTTTGCTTCATCTAAAATTTCAAACTGGTTTTCTATTAAGATGTTATTTTCATTTACTAATTTTTGGATAGTTTTGTCAGTATAGTGTTTTATTTCCAAATTTAAGAGATAACTTGTTGGTTTTTCTCCTTCTTCTATCCACTGAGCTTTAGATCTCACATATTGCCCCCTCATTTTTTTCCTCTCGTAACAATTTCAAAGATGAGTTTTTTGTTTCTAATAAATAAAAGGTTTCCTGATTATTAATATTTTCTTCCAGTTTTTTTAATTTCATGTGATAATGCTTTTTCAAGTTTAATTTTCTCCCTTTTCCTAAACAACGGCAGTAGAATACCGAAGGAACAAAGCACAAGATTATACAAATCAAAGTCCATAGACAAGGCAAAAGCAAGAACACCAAAAGACGGAAGACCAAAGACACCACATGCCCACAAAACACACGAACATTACATATACAACACAAAAAAGTACTAACAGTGTGAACTCTTAATAAACAAGAGTGACATCAGGTACCCCGGAAGGGTAAGATGTCCTGCTCTGTGCATAGCACCCGTCACACTATCAGTAGGTCAATCTAGGGTAAAGTCAAAACCGGTAATGTCAAATCAGGGAAGACGCGAATCTAGCTGAAAATGTCAGTTTTTATTTGTGACACTGACATTTCATATCTATCTATGATGTCGTGGTGACGGCCATAGTATTTCTGAAGGGACGAAAGTAACAAAGGCTGAACATATCCCTGACTCAGCAGTTTTTGTGACAGTGCTTTTGCTCTTTCCACTAAGTCACTGTATGTACTGCTGGCTCTACAGTAACGAATTAATTGTGAAATATATACTCCATATGCTGGGGATGCAGGTATATTGCTGCAGAGAATGGGAAAGTTCACAATTGGAAAGTCAAAATCATCACGTTTGTCATATAATCTAGATTTCAGACGTCCATGTTCGTCAATGTACAACAAAAGGTCAAGGTATGAAGCAGAATCGGGTGTATCGGTTGTCTCTTTAATTTCAAGTTCACTGGGGAAGATACGATGTAAATATTCCTTAAATCTTGGGTTATTAAGAGAAAGTACATCGTCTATATATCTGAAGCTGAAATTAAAAGTTCGGGCTAGCTGTTTTTGTTTCTGTTGTATCAGCCCTAAATGTCAATGTCGTCTATCATATTAAAGTCATAAACTAGGGCATCATACTGTATTTTAATTTTAGTAATTGTTTCTTTAATCAGTTTTACATACTCAGTATCATATAGAAATGTATTATTGAATTTCCAAGGTCCTGTAAAAACTTGGTCTCGTGCGAGTAAAGGAAAAGGTCAGCTAAAAGTCGCACATACTTAGTTCCCATAGGAATCCCTATTGTCTGTTGGAAAACATGACCTTCAAATTCGACAAAAATATTGTCGATCAAAAATTCTAGCATTTTGATTGCGTCAGTTTCAGTGTACTCTTATTTGAATCATTGTAGTTCGTAACAAAATATGTTTTGTCTTTCCTTACTACTAAAAAGGTGTATCTGCGTTCTCCATTTTTAGTGCAGAATTTTTAGTGCAGAAACATCGATGAGATTACGCTTAAGTCTATGGTTATGACCCATCAAAAGTTTTAGATGCCTGCCAGAACAGATAATATTTCAACGATGATTTGATGAAAGATATGCTCGAACTTAAATTCCGTTGAACTTTTCAGTCCTGTAAAAAGTGTAGCAACCCAATTAAGACAGCCAGGCTTCAAATCTAATTTTAATGATTAGTACTTTTGGAAGAAAAAAAAACATGAACTAATGCACCTTGTTTAAATTAATTTTGTAGATGGCCGCATATCTGATTTATGTACTAGAGCGACAAAAATACAATGTCTGTTACTATGGATTTCCTTTTGATATTCGATATGTAAAAAGGCGCTTAGCAGCCTTGAAATCTGAAGTACGATTTTAAAGTATAAAAGATTGAAAGATTGTTGGTGAATGTAATCTGTTATTTATAAGTGAGCCAACGAAAGAAGTTCTGTGTAATTTTTGTATAAATTCCAAAATAAACTAGAAAAACTGTGAGCAAAACTCACTAATAAATACCCCCGCTCCCCTTTGATTCCGAATATAAAAAAAATCAACAGCAAAAAATATCGAGTCAAATACAATTTTTAAATAGCTAGTGCACAATGGCAATATGTACTGGGCATTCTGTGACAGTTTCATTTAATTTCACCAAGTGGTCTAGGAGTAGTTGTCGCCATAAAGTGGGTACCGATATGGTGGACGGAATAACAAATGGACGGACGGACACCATGATCACTATATAACGCCCACTAAAGCGGGGGTATAAAAATAGTTGTCCAAGTAAACTGTATAGCCAGTTGCAATATTAAGTCTATATTAAGTCTATATTGACTGTAGTAATTTTCTCCATTTCTGATTTCGTTGTGTACCTAAAAAATAGAATAAAAAGATATTTTTATGCATGAATTCTGTCTTTTTGTATGTAAAAGCTATCATTTTTCAAGGACATATGCCTTTTTTATTTTAGTAGTGATCTCTTGTCCTGAACGTGATTTTTTAAATAATTTTTCATCTGCATTCCTTTTAGTTTGGTGTGTGCAAAAAATATTATACAGTTATTAAATGGGTTGGATGCAATAGACCAGAATATTTGTCCCGAGGTAATGGGAATGATCAAGTGTTCTATTACACGAGACCAACGGCCGAGTGCAATAGAACACTTGATCATTCCCATTACCAAAGGACAAATATTCTGGTCCTTTGAATTGAAACCCATTTAATAACTGTTTTATTACCTAATTTATTCATTTGGGATGTTCATATACATGTATCTGCTTTAATGTTCCACTAAAATGTTTTGACTTTGTTTACCCTAAAAATACGGTTGTCCAAATTATAATCCGAAGATTAGAATTGACTGCAATCTAGGTATTTTGATTTGTGCATGACATGTGTACTTCAAATCACTCAACTTTTCACCATAAGTCAAGTTTATCTGTAAGATGTTAAATTTAAAGAAGTGTAATAACCCTAATGTAATACTGGTTTGCAATTTGATATTTTCTGCATAACGTTTACTCCATACTTCTTTTTTCTAAGTTATTTGATCAACTTAAGAGAAGTTGAATTCTATGACATGAAAGAAATGAAATGTCGTAATCACAGTAAATTTGAATTCTGCAGATGACCATTTTGACAATTTACTGTCCCTTTACTGCAGACAAAAATGAATTAGAAAAGCAAAAAAAAGGGACAAAATTTTGAAATATTTTCAAAATTGTTAGGTTCAATGTAACAGTAGTCAGTCAAATATCCTATGCTCTCAATTATTGGAAAAATCTTCAGCAGCAAAGTACTATTCTTAAAAAGCTATAGAATACAATTTATCACAGTCACTTTTATGTTTTGATTTGATAGAAGGTCATTTTAGCGTTTAAAAATAATCCAATCAAAATGCTTGATTTAAGGTCACCATGGGGTCAGTGCAATAGTCTTGTCAAGAAGACTATTTCACAGTGCAATAGTACTTGGCAGTGCAATAGACCGTTTTGTTCTGAATAAATTTTGAAAATAGTAAAAAATATGTATTTATTTAAAAAATAAGATAAAAACTTGTAATAAGGTAATAAAAATAAATAAAATACGTATAGAAAATGTATTTATATAATGCAATTTCCTCAAGAACCTCCAATTCATCCACATGCACTGTCCTTAGCTGCTTAATTTCTATTTGCATCAACTCTTACTTTATATGTATATTAATTTGTTACATTAACTTATATTTGTATAAAATTAATTGTGTATCGGCATCTGAATATACAGAATTAAAGAGGTATTTGGAATAAGATATAAACAAAACATGGTTATATTTTTGGAATACATAGGTAGTGAAAAGACAAAGATAAAACAAATACTGGACAAGAATACCGAAAGCTACAGCAGTGATGTACAGATATCATACAACATTTAATAAAGATGTCTGCAAATGTTTCTACATTTAGAATATAATCACTGTCAATCATTAATGTTTTAAATGTAAATATTTTCAATGTTTTTATTCGGTAAAGATGTTATTTTTGAACAGTTACACTTGTTTACAGCCGTAACATTAATTGTTTAATATTCTTGCAGCCATTATAATCATTACTATGAAGGGGAATTTGTATTGTACAGACATAAAACACTACCGTACGAAGTAAGTAATGTGTTGAATCTGGTATTGAAAAAAATGAATTATATATATCTGAAATAAAAGACCAGCCGATTAAGAGTACAATGATGTGTTGCATCATGTATGGATTATAGTACCTATACTTCCTTTGGCCAGTTCGAATGTAAACGAAATCTTTAGGACAAACATATAGAAATGATGTTGTATCCTTGAAATTCATCCCATTCCCTTTCTTTTTCATATATACCATCATATGATGCAACACTCATAAAAAACTTCATTAAAAAGTCGAAACTTGCTCTTGTCAAGTGTTTTGCAACTATATATATCAGTTTGACCCGTTTTAGCGATTCAGTGTTTAGAAGAGTAAGGAGGTGCAACTTAATCAAGTTTAACATATAAGAATTAATTTATTGAGTTATATGGGGTTTAACGTCACTTTCAACAGTATTTCAGCTATTTCATGTCGGTCAGTTGTAGTGGTTGAGGAAGCCGGAGGGCCCGGAGAGAACCAACGACCTTGGGCAGGTAACTTATCTCGCGTCGCCGCCACGGAGGGTTGATTTTGGTCCAATATTAATTAAGCGCACCTCACGTGGGACGACGGCACATCAAATATTGTGAAATGAATGGCCTTAGGATTTTAACCCTAATCTCCATGTCCTATGATATATTCAGAATTCCATAAATAAACATAAGTTTATTATTATTTTTATCAGAATTCAATCTTTATAACAACAAATATATAGAAATCAATTAAATATATATCTCATTAGATCAACAGCATACATATTTATGTAAAAGTACCAATATCCAGGGCAAGTACACTCAATGCATATATGTTAAAGAAATGTCTGAAATACGTAGGCTAATAAATACGGATAAATCAAGCGAAATGCAAATCTCTATAATTTACAACTTAAACCATTCTAATGTATTTGAACCTTTAACCATTTGCACCTAAACCTAAACTGTCTGCATCCGAACCTAAACCGCGACAGAACTTGAACCTGAACACATTTACACCGGATAACCGTTGCACCTGAACCTGAACCGCGTTTGCACCGAAACTGCCGTTGCACCCGAATCTTGGTGCAAAATTCAAGATTTCATATTTTAGAGACAACCAGATATATGTCGTTCAACTATATTTTTATATTTATAAAGGTTATGTCAACTCTATTTCAAAATCCTTATGATATGTACAAATAAATAAAAATGAATCATCACGGTGCAAACGGGTGAAGTTAGTCTACATGAAGGTGCGACGACACAACTATAAAATATCGCTAGGAGCAGTGTAGGATGAATATATTCATAATTTTCTATAATATTTTTATCTTATAAAATAAAACCGATTGCCCGATTAACTTAATAATACAAAAAATACCGAAGTTGCATAAAAACAGTAAATTTCGATATGCTGTACACGTGTTTTAAGGAGTAACCTCTCATCAGCAGCATTAAAATCAAATAACATGGAAAGCCATAATCCAAAAGCAGTCAAAAAAGAAGTTCTCATTTCCAAAAATATCGAAATAGGACGCCAAATCCAGTACCAAGGACATCTACTGAGTGCCATACACGGAATGAAGCCTCAGTATTTTTAAGGGGTTAGAATTTTGATAAAAACTGTAAATTTCTATAAAACGCAAGGTAAAATTTTCATGTCAGACAAGTCTGACTATTGGGCTTGTGAATACCCTCGGAGACCTCTGATCCACCAGCAGTGGCATCGGCCCAATGGTTCAAAATACAAAAAATACCGAAGTTGCATAAAAACAGTAAATTTCGATATGCTGTACACGTGTTTCAAAATATGTGAACCGCGAAAGTCTATTTGATATTCAACAACCGACAGCACCTGAATTTTTGGTGCTGGTTCAACTTTAGGAGGTGTTGAGCACCAGCTATCAAACGATATCAAAATAAGTAAATTCTCGATAACTTGACGTTAAAACACTAGAATAAATCAATTACCATCACGTCTTGTAAATTTAACTGTGCCATTTTTTGTAAGCTTTAGTTCACGTAATAACTGAGACAGTAATAAAAACCGTGTATGCTCTGGGACAGAGATCAACAGAGTGGCGGTGTATGACGCCATCAAACGCTTACAACGGGAAGTCATACTGGCCAACCAGAAACGTTCAAAGTCATACTTCCGGTGCAAGTAAATAAACGTTGTGTATTGCAATGGAAATATAACAAATAGACAGGTTTATAATAATATAACAATAACATAGGTAAGTCACATACATTATACAATATCTGCCCTATAAGTGCATATCATAATTAAACCCTGAACTTTTAAAAATAACGTGAATACACGTGATGAAACCGGCACAATGTTTGGATAACCGGCTTGATACAACGTAATGAAAAGTGAACTATTACTGATGCCAAAGTTATTATATAAAGTGCGAGTGCATATTGGGCTTATTTAAGAACTATTCAGTTGCCAATTTCCAGCTGATAATACGTTAAAATGGGATTTAAACCAGTTGTGATTGGGAAAGTAAACAACAATAAATTTGCATATTATGACTTCCGCTCAAAAGTGAAAGTTGTGTCACTGTGACTTTATCAAATAAATAATCATATTAATTATAACAAGGTGGAAATATGTTAACAACAATTTTATCTGAGCTGATACAACATTGAGGCAGCCAGCATAACACTTACATACCTTATCACTTACAATATTAAGTCGAGTGCACCCTTTTTACAATATACAAAATGTTGTGCGAGCTCACACCACAGTGGTGACAAACTACAATGGTGGTATAGGTAGTAGAACTACCTTACCCACTCAGCCCAACATATTAGGAAGTTTAGGATCGTACGTACACAGCGTTATTAAATACATAGCGGTGATTTACCAGTTTTCTAAACGCAGATTTTTGGGTTTGTCATTTGGCACTGTTCTACTGACGCGTCCTTCTTTTAATTTTTTCTTGAGGGGGGGGGGGGTGCAAGGAAATTCAAAATATTAGAAAATTCGATTGAGGAAATTATTGATTTTTGCTTGAAGATGAGACAATTTCCACTGATACATGACATGCTCGCAAAATTTATTCTCAAAATTCGCTGCTATTTAATTGCAAGATTGGGTTAAAGAATTCCAACTGACAAGAATGACATATATAAACACAAATTTTGTGCCCATGTCAGTGCCTCCTACTTTAGGGGTGTGAGATTTCCTTTTAGCACTAAAACGATATGCCAGCTACGATTTCAGAGATACATCATATTCTTGTTTTGTACCTTTCGTCCCTGGTACAAGACAGAAAATTACCAGGCAATTTCTGACGTCATTAACATCGCCTGTGGAGATGTCAAGTACTGTCCTGTGGTAAACAAATCGTATTTTTGTGGCTATTAATGTGAGAAAAATAATTAGACACCACTGAAAATGCAAGATTTAGAAATCTCAAACACCCTCGGGTAAAATTTCAATGGTTCTTTGGCTCGGTAACCTTCATCAGAGAAAGGTTGAAATCTTACCCTTGATTATAAGAGATTTCATCATGTGACATTTTCAGGTGACAAAGATTTTCTACGATTTTCAAATTACATCGTTTCAAAATTTTTAACAGTCATGTCTTCGTCAATGAACTGATATTTTCACTATATTTTTCAATAAATTGTCTCTGTTTCAAAACAGTGCAGAGCTAACTTTGTCAGAAGTTGCATGTGCCAACCTTCTAACAATTTTCATGGTAATTACTTTTTTTCTGATATCCATTTCTTACATAATGACGAGATACTGGCCAATATGTTTTTACTGACTTAGTGTCGCTTATTTCTTGTAAAATGGGGATGTAATTGTTGATTTAAACGTGCAAAGATATTATCAACTGTGTCATGAACTTTTTTCCTTTTGATTTATTAATCATGATGTCTTACGCACTCCAAATATAGCTTTGAAATATAGCACAGAATAATGTATTCTTTTGGCTCTTCAATCTTTCTTACGGAATTATCAAGATTACAAAAATGTTGTTGGTATTGATAACAGCGTTAGGGAGATTGAATTAATTACTCGTAAGTATATGAATTTTAAATCAAGCCATTCTTTCATTCGAATCGAAACATACTCAGCTGCATGGAAAAAAATGTATGTGTAATAGTAACAAAAAAAGGAGAAAAATACTGACAGAAAAAGCAAAAGAAGATAACATAAATCGAAGTCCAGAATTAATGCAAAACCGAAAACAATAGAAGGCAGAAGACCGAAGACACGACACAACTACCAAACATACCAACTTTAGAAATATAACACTGAAGACTAACAGTAGCAATGTTAACTCACAAAACACTCAGTGACAGCAGGTGTTCTAGAAAGCAAGTGCTGTCCTGTATACAAATGGCGACCTCTGGGATCTGTTTTTCTATGGTTCTGTAGACGGTAAAAAGTAGAAAATGGAACAATAGTTTAGTTTCGTCATCTGAAATGTTTCAAAACAAAAGGCGGGAAACTCCTATACAGTAGCATCGGACCGAATAATTAATTGAATTAATCTCTATGAAATCTTTTACGCATTACAAAATGTCATTAAAGAAAATGTTGATACTACTAAAATTGCAGCTAACATTGATCATCTATTATTTGTGTGATAACAAGTGACTGTTGAAATTACAGGTAAGAGTGTTCTACGTTAGATGTAATGGTCACGCTGCCTGTAATTGTGCCTTAGCAGTCAGATCTAACGATGATGTTATTGTTGTGGATTATTGCTCAAAGAAGAAAAGTGTTAATGTTTGGGGTCAGGTCAAAACAATCACAAATATTCCTTTACGAATAAAAGGCTACGTAAATGGCCTACTTGAACCAGGAACTGGAATATTTTCAAAGAATGATGGAAGACAGTTTGAGGTATGTTTTAACGTATTTTCTTTATTTGGGCCAAATCAAATCATCCATAGTTTTTAACATATAGTATTGCAAAGACCAGATGTAAACTAAAGCAGTAGTCGTTTTTATTGATTCTTTTTTATTTTTGATGCGATTGAAAAACATAAGTAACTTAGTTAAGTTTTTGAATACGTTTATATGCAATTTGAGTGTATCTTTAATTTTATCAGCAGTGTTCTTCAGTTTTTACTATTCACTCTAAAATCTGAAAATGCATCTATTTAATACAAAT
Source organism: Modiolus philippinarum (assembly GCA_002080025.1). Taxonomy (NCBI): domain Eukaryota; kingdom Metazoa; phylum Mollusca; class Bivalvia; order Mytilida; family Modiolidae; genus Modiolus; species Modiolus philippinarum. Next base: position 60,611 of record MJUU01026278.1, read on the forward strand.
TCATTAAACAGTCTGAACTTTATTCCTCGTTTACTATCAGAAAATAATTTCAGATTTTTCAGTGTAATCCCCTGACTTGACATGTTTCTGGCATGGATTCTCACTTTGAAGGCTCATTTTGGTTTATATGACGGATGATACATACAATGAATATAAAGGACGTTTACCCTGTAGACGCAATCGGTCGCATCCCTTACGAAAATTGTGTGATTATGTAATTGTTACTTCCTGTGGTTTGTATACTTAAGTGGCAGTTGGTATGCTACTAGTCTCTGTACTTTAACACGCTATCAAAGGTAAAGTTTCATTCTAGGAAAAATAATAAAATCTTATTTTTTGACGACAAAATAGATTAGTCTTAATACTACAGCCTTTAGCTTTCATCGTACATGAAAAAATAACCACAGTGTATTGCAAAATTGTAGATTCATCTACCAATAGGAACCATTGTAAAGATTACTGTAGAAAAATATGGATTTGGAACATTCTTGAATGCATTCATACAGGCGTCTCCAGCTGACAGAGGTTTGACAGAGGGTCTTTGTGGAACGTTTAACGGAATACAGAAGGATGATCTAACATTACCAACTGGGGTAGTATATAAAGGCTCAGGACATGGTAATGGCCAGCAACCTCACGGCTTTTCTACTGCTTGGAGGTAACTGTATTTGTTTATAAGGGCTTTTATTTGTCTGTTTGTTATATTTTATGTAATTTTAGGCTGTGTATGATTTTACGTTTGTTTGCATGAATACTGCTACTTATCTATTTATAATTTTAGATTAATCGCAATTGTGAACACAACGGGTGTCAAGACAATGACATATCTTAGAAATACTATGTAATCAAGAGAAAGTAGTTTCCATACGCGTTATGATCAGTTACAATTATATATAAAGAATCAGATAACATATCAGAAATCGATTGTTGATGGTATTCCAGAAGTATTATGTTCATAACTCTTACTTCCTTGAGGTATAAAACAATTTATATTGATAAAATTATGGGCATTAAGTGTGAGCATCGTTTGCATGCGTTGTTGCTCGACATTTGCAGTACCTTAGCTTCAAGCAAAAACTGTTTAAATACTGTTTGAGTTCTTGTCATGGTTTCACTCTGACAATACCGTATAAGTGGTTATTTTCGCGGGATACAAATTTCGCGATTTCTTTCAAGATTGCCGGACATTATTTTTGCGGGACTCAAATTTTCGCGATTGCTTATCATTTCCTGTATAAAGTCTCATATGAATTATATTTCGCGACTTCCTAATGGTCGCAAATAAAGCGAAAATTAAGTCCTCGCGAAAATAACCACTTATACGGTATAATGTATTCTCTGTGTTTTTGGTTTTTGTTTCATATACAATAAATCAATATCTATTAATTTTTTTAAAATATTTTAACTTTTGAGCCTAGGTATTTGTTTTATTTAAAGTTTTTTTTCAATGTGAGCTTATTTAAATTTTTATTAGGTTTTAATGAAATTAACATATCTTAACCATTATAGACATTGATTTAGGTAAGAAAAATAAGCCTTATTTTCATTACAGAGTAGACGACAAGACTTCTTATTACAACGGACTACCAGCCGGTGCCACATTAAATAAATCCATTCAGAATGTTACGCACACTTCACAAAACCCATTCTGTGAATGTTCACTCGAACCCTTCGGTACAAACAGAAAAGTTCACGCCTCTTGTGCACTTGACAAGGATATTGCGTCATGTACTGTTAATTCAGGGTCATTAAAAGACATAACAAGTCAAGTTTTAGGTAATGTTAAGCACAGGCGTCACCGACGAGACACATCGTTTCAATTCGACTTATTTGAAGAAGAATCAAGGGATGTAAAATTCACGTATGATAAAAAATTTGTACAAAAGGTATGTTGAATTTCATTTTGATATGATTGTTATGATAAATAACAAAATACGTAAGTTATTGTAAATTTAGTTTCTGCACATGTCAATTTCAACAACTTATGTCCCTTCAGTGCAGATCAAATCAAAACAGATACTACGTAAATTTAGAATTGACAAAAACAAATGCTATGAAAAAACCATGATAATAATGACTGGAATACATACAGATTCATTCATACTTTTAATTAAAGTTGCAGATAATGTTAGATGTTTATGTGTAAATTTTTGTCAACTTCATTTCAAAAAATAGTAGTTTTAGTTTTAGAACTGGTTTATATTTTGAGAAGCATATTTTTCGAAAGTCTAAATTTCAGAATATATTGGTTATCATTGTTTTCATTGTTTTCAAAACTTATATATTGCAAAGAAGCTCATTCTTTACCCGTATGATCAAATGTGTTCTTCCGCATATCTTTTTGCAGGAGCGTTACATCCTAAGTTTTATCTCAAGGAATGTCTATTACTACAGAAAGGCGCGCATCAATATTTTTACATACATCATAAAACATGAGTTGAAATTGATTCATAGATTTAAAAGGAAGGTGGTAAAATAGCATTTTCTCAAAGAAGTTTATATACTTTTGTTCCTTTTTTCTATATCCAGAAATATTACTTAATTAAGGCAACTGTGTTGCGAATACTATATTTAGTTATTTTTATGTTTTATCATACTTTCCAAGAATCTATCCTTCCCAACACAAAGTGGTACAACTCGAATTTCTGCCATATCAACATGTATAGGGTTGTTTGCAAGTAGATCATACATTCAACAATGCGAACAACTAGTATCTACTGTCAGTGGTAAAAGTGGTACACCAGTGAGCTTACTGCGAAGTGCTATCGATATGTGTGTTCAAGATATACTGGTAAGTATCGTAAGTCTCCGGTATGTCATCGTCTTTATCTATGGCTATCTTAGCCTGTAGAGCACTTCCGCAAAAGCCATATCCTGGTGACCAGGTTTACCGAGAAGCTGACCTGGACTTATCAAAGAATTCTCCCAACAATAAATAAATCCGATTAAATGACGCCCCTATTATATTTTCTCTTTCTAATTTCGTATTCAAATTAACGTCAGAAACATTTCGGAAACTAAGTCACTGAAAACAAAGACGCCAATCTTTAAAATGATGACGTCATAAGAAGTGCTTAAGAACGGGAAGTAAATGTAAACAATTGAGAAGTGTTGCAATGAAAGATCGGCTTTATTTCGGGTTGGTTCATTTCAATTAAATAATGTTGGCTGGCAAAAAATATGTGCTGTCATAAAATAACCAAAAAATATTTTCATTTAATAAAACTTGTCGAAAAAGAATGAATGTAATAAATGAAGGCATTTTCCTTGCAATTTCGGGAGAATTTGACACAAATAGAAAAAAGAACTTTAAGACGAAAACAAGAAATCTGAATTTTTTATGATAAAATTGTTTTCTATATACTCTTTCCAAAGTGTCTTTTGTCGCTACAGAACTACAAATGTGTGAAGAAAGGCGATCAAAATTTTCAGATATAGAAGATTTTAAAGAAATATCGTAATGACATAGGTAAACTATTAATTCTCCACCCTCAATTGACGTAAAGTTTGTTTTTCTCCGTCATAAGTTTGGACCGTTGCCTTTGAAATGAGAAAAAGCTAAAAAAAAACCATTAAAATAGAAATAGCTATAAAGTAAGTGAGAACCGAACCGTCAATCTAATATGAACAATACAATCGGAAAAAACAAAGAAACAGACACATAAACTGTAAACACTAATAACAACTCACCTCTCAGGATGATAACTGTTTCAGTTCTACATCCTTCACTGTTATCATGCCAATTCTCAATAAGTTTTATGAAATATGATTTGCTTCAATTAAAAAAATACTCATTCTGACGACGTATTAATAGTGATGTCATCAATTCCTATATGAACGTTCGTTTCCGAGACTTTGTGTCAGCTTCCAGTTGCAGTAATTAATTCGTAATTGTGACAGATCTCAACAAAACATTTTACCTGACTAACTTCTACTTAAGCTGAGTGACAGTAATATTTGGGGTCAGTCGACAGTTCAAGCCTTCCAAGAACACTGCCTGACAGAAGTTCATCGGCACATATCAGCATGGGATTACAAAAACGGGACTGTCAAACACCCGCCAATATTTACAGGTAAGTTTGTAGAGAAAAAGTATATTACAAGAAAGGGAACCTGTGGGAAATGAAAGCTAATTCTTCGCAAATCAGATGATTTCTTTGTTATTGAAATAAGTAAGTTTCATACTACTACAAGTTAACAATCAGCAGCTTAAACTATAATAAAAATGCCTGCACATCAGTATTTGTAATCCAAAAACAGACTTAAACATGAGTTACTTTTGTTTGAGTGACTCAGGTTTTAACAGGAGCCTTACGACTATTCAAGGTGCCTTTAACAAAATATCATTCTTATACTTGCTCTAATATCTGAGATCTTGTATAAAATATGCATGATATGTAGGTAAAAGTTAACTGATTCTTTTTAAAAAAAAACCTGAAAACTATCCAAGGCACGTTTACTGACAAAATATCAAGTCTCTCCCTGCCCTAGTTTCTCGATCAGCACTTGTACACAACTTATATTGGAAGTCACTCATGCATGAAATGTAGGTCAAAGTGCCCTAATTTGTATCGGGACTCTCATGATAATTTAGGGTGCATCTACTGACGATATTATCCCTCTCCCAGGTATGGCATTTTACCCTGAGTCACTCGTGCATGAAATGTTAGTCAATGTTACCTAATGAGTATCCAAAGCGTATCTACAGACAAAATATTTTTTCTCTACGACTACAAGAAATATTATCTTTGACCAGGTCGTCAACACAGTTTAACTTGATGCACTCATGAAAGAAATGTAGGCCAGGGACCTGATTTTATTCGGAATCTCATAACTATCAAATGCATATCTACTGACACGATATTATTCCTCTACCTGTTTAGTGTCTCGGATCTAACTGAAAATAAAACTTTTTTCTAAGTAACTCATGCATATAATAAAGGTCAAGTAAATGGCATCCAGAACTATCAAATATGCATATGTAGACAAGAGCACATCTATCGATGACTTCTAGTTAAAAAGATACATGAATTTTAACTTTGTGACGGACTGTCGAGGAGATAAAAGACATTGGATACAAATGACTGAAACATGACCAAATGTCTGTTTATGGAATATGTGTCTATAGCTCACCTGACCCAAAGTGTCATTTGAGCTATTGCCAACACTTGGCGTCCGTCGGTGTCCGTCGTCCTTTTCCGTCGTCCGCCCGTCTGTCGTTAACTTTTTCAAAAATCTTGTCCTCTGAAACTACTGAGCCAATTTCAACCAAACTTCGCCTGAATCATTACCAGGGTATCTAAATTCAAAATTATGTTCGATTAGTCCGAGGACCAAACAACATGGCTACCGTTACTAAAAATATCAAATAGGGGTAAATAGATGTTTTTGGCAAATAACTGAAAAACGGTTACAGATATCAATAATCTGACTGAGGCAAAAGTGTTCAGCACGACAAGATCTACTTCCCTGCAATTTTGAAGAAAATCTTATCACCCGTTTTGGAGTTATTGCCCCTTTTCCGCAAAATTTTCAAAATTTTCAAACAGATAGAGGTCAACTTCAAATTGCATGAAAGTTCAGCATATCAAGATTTTCCAACCTGGAAATTTTGAAGAAAATCTGAATACCCATATGGGAGTTATTGGCCTTTATTGTTCAAATTTTCATAATTTCATATATTTTTTCTTGTAGTTTGAAATAGAGGTTAAGTTTGAGATACAAAAATGTGTGCAGCATGTCAAGGATTTCATTTTATCTTCATGTTTGAAGTTGTCTGACGTGCCTGCACCTCATCAAGATGGCCACCAGCAGGGACTTTGGTTTACCATTAGACCATATTTGGGTTAACACATTAAAAGATTTTCTTGTCTGAAACTACCTGGCCATTTGGAACCGTACTTGGTCACAAATGTCATTGGATGGTCCCCTTTAACAAATATTTTGGCAAGAACGTATCAGATCCAAGACGACCGCCAGCGGGAAACATTGTTTAACATTGAACCCAATGGGAACATATTCAAAAATCTTCTCTGAAACAATTGAGCCAATTTCAACAAACATTTGCCTTATACATAACATGGGTATCTAGATTCAAAATTGTGTTTGATTAGTTTGAGAACCAAACAACATGGCTGTCATTACTAAAAATAGCACATAGGAGTAAATTGCTTTTTTGAAAATAACTCAAAATCGTTACAGATATCAAAGATCTGCTATAGAGTAAAGTGATCAACATTACAAGATCTACCTGCTTTGCAATGCTGAAGAAAATCTTAATACCAGTTTTGGAGTTTTGGAGTTTTTGCCCTTTTTCCGTAAAATTTTCAATATTTCAATATTTTTTATTTTTTTATAGATAGAGGTCAACTTTAAAAAATGTTAAGCATATTTATGTACCTATCTGGAAATTTTAAAGAAAATCTAAATACCCATGTAAGAGTTATTGCCCTATATCCGTCAAATTTCGTAATTTTATACATTTTGCCGTATATTTCAAAAACGATTAGAGATAGAGGTTAGTTGTTTATCATGTCAAGGACTACCTTTTTCGTCATAATTGAAAATTTTCTTACATGCCCGCATGTCATCCAAGATGGCTGCCAGGGGGAACTTAGTTTAACATTGGACCCTATGAGAAAACACTTTCAAAGATCTTCTCCTCTAAAGCTACATAAATTGGAACTATACTTTTTCACAACTGTCCTTGGCTGGTCCCCTTTAAAAATATGTCTGGCAAGCTTGCATCAGATCCATGTTATCCACCAACAGGGAATATAGTCTAATATTGAATATAATGGGAAAGCACACAATTAGGCACAATAGTCCTTTGGTGGTCCCTTTTAAAAGATGTGTTTTGGATATCTGTGTCTCATCTAAGAAAGTCGCCAGCAGGGAACGTAGAGCTCTATGGGGAATATATTGAAAGATCTCCTCTGAAACATTGGGCCATATTATTAACATAAAAGAAAATGACACCCTTTTACATTGTGGTTTTTTAACTGTCTTTGTCAACCATGGACCAGGTGAGCTACGGGCTTTTGATAGCCTCTAGTTTTTCTATTTTTGTCTTCAGCAGTAAACAAAATATAACAAATTTATTTGCTTGCAAGAAAACACATGATAATTATAGGTCCTTCAATACACAGTTAGTTTGTAAAATAAACAGATATGAAGTTAAGGCATATGAGACTACTGAGAATATGATGACTAAGCAATCGTTGTTTAAAGGTTGTATCAACCAAACGTATAAATTACGATAGGAACTCGGGATAGCAAGACTTGGTACTGGCACTAGCAAAAGCTAGGGTTAAACCGGTACATTGGTATCAAACCCCTTTCTTTATCCTGTTCACTTAAAGTCATCATTAAAGAAAATATTTTGTACATTTTACAGAACAAATATGCTTTAATGACTGCAATGGTAATGGAAAATGTGTTTCATCGATTTGTCAGTGCGATCAAGGATTCATAGGAGCAGATTGTTCAGTTGACATCAATAAGGCACCAGATGTAATATATTTACCACATGGTGGTTTATGTGATACAGCAAAATTCATTTGTCAAACAGTGATTGTTTATGGTGATAATTTTGTTGATTCGCAATCACTCAGTTGTCATCAACAGGAAACTCTGGTAAGAGGGCAACCAACTGTTTTGAAACTTTATATTTTTTGAATTCACATTCGTGTTTATATATATATATCGTAAATATAATAAATTTGCATTCACTTAGGGTCTATTACCATAAACTAGAATGACAAAGCGTAATCGATATATTTTTCTGTTTTAGAGGTAGTTATGAAACAACTGCAGTAGAATACCGAAGGTACAAGGGAGTGGTATTTACAAAAATCGAAGTCCAAAGGCATGGCAAAAACGATAACACAGAACACAATGACGTTTGACAGCTACAAAACACAGAAATTAAAAAAGACTAAACATTCAAAACCAAGGCACTCACAGTGCGAACTTCTGTGAAACTATTTTATTTTGAATTTCAACTGAACTTGAAAGAAGTGCAATCAAAATCTATTTGTAACCTTGTATTAAGATTTTAGGCTTAAATGGAGACAAAATCTTTACTTAAAAATTCGGTATACAATGGAATTGGACACATCTTTTAAATATTTGCTTAAAACACGGCAATGGGACAATTTCTTTTAATTCATTACTTATTTTGCATGTAAAATCAAGAATATGATACTGTTGAAATGAAAAAATTAACAAGGGGAATAATTAAAATAATTATGAAAATAACACTACGAAAATATGGACTTTAAAAAAAACTGTATTATTGTTGTACAATATATGGAATGTTTTCTGAAACTGTTAAAAGGTTGGATTGTTTTTATGCACAGAGCTTCCTTATGGTCCAATCTATCGTGTATTCGGATAACAAGGTTACGCAGTGAGCACTTCCTGTTTCCCGAGACGTCATTGTTTTTCTTTGTTGTACAATATATGGAATTTTTCGTCACAATTTTTTCTGAAACTGTAAGTGGGATTCAGTTGTTGTTTTGCACAAAGCTTCCTTATGGTCCAATTTATCGTGTATTCGGATTTCAAGGTTACGCTGTAAACACTTCCTGTTTGCCGAGACGTCATTGTTTTTCATTGTTGTGCAATATATGGAATTTTCGTCACAATTTTTTCTGAAACTGTAAGTGGAATTCAATTGTTGTTTTGCACAGAGCTTCCTTATGGTCCGATTTATTGTGTATTCAGATTTCGAGGTTACACCATAAGCACTTCCTGTTTGCCGAGACGTCAGTGTTTTTCATTGTTGTACAATATATGGAATTTTTCGTCACAAGTTTTTATGAAACTAAGTGAGATTCAATTGTTGTTTTGTTCAGATCTGCCTTATGGTCAAATCTACCGTGTATTTAGATTTCAAGGTTATGTGATAAACACTTCTTGTTTGCAAAGACGTCATTGTTTTTCATTCATATACAGTATTTGGAATTTTTTGTCACAAATCCTTTTGAAAATGCAAGGCAGATTCAATTGTTGTGCAGACAGTTATAGTTGAACGTGTTGGTTGCTAGGATTATATTATTGTTTTTATACTTGTATTGTGTCCACACTTGTACTGTGTCCACACCTGTATTGTGTCCCTATACAATTAAATTTGCACTTGCCACATTGATTCAGGGTTCAATGAGCGGGGGAATATCAGGCTGCCATTGGGCGCCAGCTCTTGTTTTTTTCCCTCAAGTTCAATACAAAGGTTAGCGATATTTGAGGTTTTGACTAAAAGGTCAAAATTCTGATTTAATACTTTCAACGAGAAATTTACGGTAAAATATTATGAGCTAACATGGCAGATGCTAACCAATTTTTATTTCATTTTTGCATTATCTTATAACAAGGATTAATTCATTAATTTTAATCTGATGTGACTGAATGTTTTTTTTTTAGAAAAATGTTAATTTCTTTTTTTATTTCAATGAAAAATAATTCTTGTACTGTGAAGGGTGTCTTTTGTTTGAAATATAAGAGAGTTCTCAGCTTGCATAGTAATGTTTTGATTCCTTTCCTAAACTTACGAGGAAGATAATCCCTATTTTTGGTAAAATTGTTGATTAAATACAGAAGATAACAGAAACACGTACATTGACCGAAAATTACAATAAAATGCAACAATCCACAAGCGAACTGCACCAGAAAAACTCAATGAAAGGCGGGAGACACAGGTAGATAACGATAGGAACTCGGGATAGCCGTACTTTGTACCGGCAATAGCAAAAGCTAGTGGTAGGGTAAAACCCGTACCCAAACGTCCCTTTCTCTATCCCGTCTCCATATAGTATAATAAAACATACGAATTAAGTCCAATAAAGGTACACTACTTACTCTAGGACCACTACTTTGGAAAGGGATTTAAATGTCTGACCTATAAATAAAAACAATGACCTATTGAGGAATATTTCAATGTCTTTTGTGAACTTTTAAGGTAAAGACATCAACCTATTGTTAAATTCTGACAACAATAGGATTGCTTACCCCATTTTTTAAATTAACAGTAAGTGTATGCATATTTCTTCAAACGAAATTTTCAATTACCTAAATTAATTGTCATATGAGACAACAAGCTAGATGTCGTTGATTTCTATTGAATTGAAATCAAAGTTGCCAACATGATTCCCAGGAAACAAAACTGATAAAGATTAGATATGAAAAATACTCCTATAAACACAAAACTGTTATAAACAAATTCTTGGTTTAAAATCTTGGAATCAAAAGGATTCATTTTCAAAATGACAGTAATAATCAAATTTGTGTTTCAGATAAATTTCTGTATACTTATGTCTCCCGTCAAGGGGGAAGACATATTGTTTTTATTGTGTGAGTCCATCAGTCTACTTGTTTGTCAGTCTATTTGTATGTCCTATGTCTTTGCTCTGACAACTATTTAACTACACTAATGTTGACCACAACTCGTAGTTTTGCGCCTTTCTTGTGGAATTCACGGCCAGAGTTTCACAGAGTTCTGGCCATCTGACTAATTGCACAAACCTTCAAAATCAACATTAATAGCGTAACATCTTCCATCTTAAAGTAAGAGAAACGAATCCTCTTAGAATTGTTCAACGAAAAGCCTTATAGAATACTTTATCTATTTTATGATTGAGTTGTGGCGCTTGTGACTATAAGATTTATAAAATGAATGTTTTGTCTTTGCAACTTCTCAGGTGTCCTTTATCCTAGAGTAAGGAAGTTTTACAAAATTGTTGAATAAAATAGCTTGCATATCGTTTTTATCTCCATCTCTCTATCTCGGAATACTTAGATATGAAGTAAATGTCAATAAAACAAAAATAAATAGTATACAAAACGCTTTATTATAATGTTTGTAGAATGATTAGTAGTTATACGTCAATTATAACTAATTTGTACAAATCTGCATATTTTAAGCTAGCAAATTACATTTGTTTATTAAATATTTTGGAAGTATCCATTGTATCCCTGTTAGATGGATGTAGAAATATGTCTTTCAACATATTCGATTTAGAAAAAAATGCCATTGTAGGTACATGATAAAGGATATAACTATACATCAGCAATTATAAAGACTAAGGCAGAGTTCAGACATTTTGGAGAAGTTACATGTAAACTTAATTTTCGACGTCGTAACAAAAGAAGTATCCAACATTCCCCTGTAGGATCAGCAAAGGGTATAGTCATCTCAGTTAGTAACAATGGACAGACAACTGGATCTAAGTTGATGGTAATTGTATTTGATAGCCGCTGTCAGAACTGCTCAGCTGTTGGTACCTGTAGTCTGGTTGTAAGTAAATATTTAGTTTGAATTGTCCGTAGATATCTGTATATGCAACATCACCTGGCATTTGAAATATGATAATTTGTTTTCTTAAACATGATTATTTTTAGTTCATATTTCCTATAAATATTTGTTGAATGTTGCAGGAGAGTATGATCTACATATTTTTGGACTTACATCTCGAATTTAACAAAATTGATCATTTCAATGTGCTAAAATTTTGGACAAAAGGGGCTATTTTAACTTCAAACTTATTATTTCCTTTACATGGACAGAAATAACCCAACTTCTCCTGATTACGGAGTGTTTGTTTCACAGTTGATTCGTTACGCGAGAGCGAGCACTAATTATGCAGACTTCTTCATTAGATATAGTTATCACCGTGACCACCTTATTAATCAAGGCTTCAAAAACAATTCGTGTCATACGATCATTAAAAACGTTTTTTCAATAGATATCAGACCCTTGTAGAAAAAATTTGAAGTTTCCGCCCGTACTATGATTCAAAATGCATTTTTACCAAGTACTGGGATTAACATTTCTTTTTAATGTTTACGAGCTTTAAAAAGCAGTTGATGTTGAATTGCTACCGGACACTCTTGCAATGGAATAAAGGGGTTTGGTGCGCCATAAAACCGGTCAAACTCACCATTTCCGTTGAAATACCTGTACCAATTTCGGGCCATTGTGGTTGACAATTTTCCGAGGGTTCTAACCTGCTTTGTCTTTTTACCATTTAGTTACGGATCTTGACAATTCTGTTCGGTAATTTTGTTATAGCCACCAAGCAAAACTTAAAAAAAACATAGATGACGGATAAGTAAGTCTTGCTGTCAAGAACATAAATGTTTTTTTTAAAGGCTGATCAATTATTACTTTTGATTGTTTGTCAATTTCTTATCATTAATGATTCAGATGATGTGATTTTCAGAAAAACACTTGTTTGATAAATACTAGATGTTATGGATCTGGAGATCTGAATCCCAGTGATAGTTGTCAACATTGCATGCCTGGTAAAAGTGTGGATAGTTGGTCGGACAAACATGGTAATATACTTAATATACTGGTCAATTTTAAAAAGCCTTACAGAACTTATTATAAACCACTATCCATTTATTCAAACCATACGTAAAATATTTCATACAGGAGTTTGTCTTTTATTGCAGTGTGGAGTTGGTAAAACAATTCCCCGTGGTAGAGATGTATGCTCTTTATTTTTCTTAGATATGGTGTACTTGTAGATGAGATAATATCTCATGTGTACACTTTGTTCAATTACTTTTATCTAAATTNGGATCAATTAATTTACTGAGCCATGACATTTTCAATGAATAACAGAAAGATTGGATATGTGGTACCTTTAAACCACCATCTCCAAAGTCATTTATCATAACAGTTCTCTTAATCTTATCAGGTTTATTATCCCATATAAATTTGTAGAAAATATCCTGTAATTCTTTAAAAATAGAGTCTGGAGGGTTTGGCAGAACTGTCAAACATTGAACCAAAAGTGGTAATGCTAATGTTTTTATGACTGTCACTTTACCTATATATGATAAGTCTCTATATCCCCTTACTGAACTTATTATAAACCACTATCCATTTATTCAAACCATACATTCTAAGGAAATAATGCTGTGTTTTCCTTTTAACCTTTTTTATAATTTTTCCACAGCCGTACCTTATAATGTATTACATCATAATTTGTTCTCTATCAGCTTTTACACATATTCAGGTTCATGGTTTTTCCAAATGTTTTGAGTTTATCTGCACTGATGAGACATTAGTTGTCGAAATGTGCATATGCAGAACCTAAATTCACAGTTACCTCGGTATTTTGTTATTTGTTACCACTGTACCGATGCGACTGCTGGTGGACTGTTAGTCTCCGAGGGTATTCACCAACCCAGTGGCCAGTACTACGGTGCTGGCCCGAAAACCGATTTTATTTGAAATACTATATTTACGAAAATTTTGGGATAAAGTAAGGAGTATCACTCTCTTGAATAGCTCTGTCCTTAGCTGATTTTGGCTTTCCTATTTAGATCCTATTAGTAATGAGTTCTCTAACAGCTTTTACACACATTTCGGTTCATGGTTTTCGAAATGTTTCGAGTTTATCTGCACTGATGAGACATAAGTTGTCGAAATGCGCATATGCAGATCCTAAATTTACAGTTATCTCGGTATTTTGTTATCATACTCACTGTCCTTTCATTCTGATACTGAGACGATATTTCCACTTTTTGTTAAAAAATGGTTCTTTGGCCTGCACTTTAAGTTTTTTTCTGGTTTGATATACAGATATACATGAAATAAAAGGGACAACAGGAAACACCTACAATGGCAGAAAATTATAACATTATAATATACAGAACATTTCCAATGTTGTTAGGTTTTCCTTATTTTTGATGTAGAATTTTTATTTATTTTCCTACCTTCTTGTCTCCTCAAAAACACAACAAGACTTTTAGGAACAGTAATAGCTTAGGGAAAAGAGTGATTTTTGTTAACTTTAACGAAAACTTTTGTTTAAATTCGTCCAAGAAATTGGAGATTTTAGAGCAAACAGCTTAATCTAAACCATATAGAACTTCAACATAGGTCGTCTATTTTCATAAGCAACAGGGGAACCTCAAGGTGTATTAAAAGGTAAAGACAAACTTTCGCAGTGTGCAAAAAGGCCTGTTCAGAGTCAACCCAAGAAACGACAAGAGGTTGCAACAAGATGCATTAACAAAATAAAAAGTTAATTGATAATAATTTTTCAAATATTTTGCAGCATTGGGAATTTGAATAATTATTAAATGCATTTATTTCCCCTTGTAAATAAGACTGGTTCTGTCTTTTTAGCTATATATGTATCTACTTTATCCACATTTCTAATAAAAGTACTTTTGACAATGACCTCTTATCCCTTATAGAGTAAGTGAGAACCATTACATTATTTATTTGCAAAATGTAAAGCAAAAGGGATTAGACATAAGTTTTACAACATTATCGAGGTCCTTTCTCAAGTGAGAACCGAACCTTCAATCCAAAACGAACAATCCAAGGACAATGGCAACATCGGAAACAACAAAGATACAGAGACACAACATTAGTATGGCACAGAAAAGAAAAATGAGGATGCATACACACAAAGATGAAGAACACGGACCCAAATACTTCCCAAGGACATCTTAAAACATTTTGATATCACTACCCCTTTAAATGACTTAAGATTATGGAATGAATTATGCAAAGTGAAAGTCCCTAATAGCGATATTTTTTTACATTGTTCAAACACTGACAAACATTCAGGTATACCGCCGCTGAACCACAAATATTGTTCTCGTTCTGATCATGAGGGTATAAATATATTCATCTTTATTCCTCCATGCTCTGATCAATTTAAGTTTCATATTACATCTCTGTGGTTAATGGTAAAAATAAATACTATTTAAAAGTGTGGCATATAATCATGTTGTGTTCTGATTAGGAAATTAAAATCAGTGATAGTGATCAATGAATATGGTACCTGTGTGATTACTGTCTAAGGTAAAAGCATTAATTGAAAACATCAAAGCCTGGTTATGAAATTTTGTTTTATTTGCAATAAGTTTGAAAATTAGAACATAAATGTGACACCTGCAGTTAGTTATTTTTAAATGATAAGACTTTAAACTATATAAATCATTTTATTATATAGATAGAGGTGATTTATCGAGTTTTCCCAGTTAAATAAATGTCATATTGTCACCGGTGAAAATAAAGGATTTCTAGTTAACGGATGACGTCTTAATAAAGCGACGTCACAATATCTCTTCAATGTCGTCGTCAAGTAAACAACTGGCGTATTGAAATGAAAAAAATAATCCACATCTGAAATTTCGGTATTTGAGTGGAAAATCTATATAATAAAAAGCATAACTAATCGAAAATGTCACTTGCGTCGATCAACGCAGTGGATAAAACTCGTTGCGGAACATAGTTCCGCAACTATCCTTCTGCGTTGTTCGGCATTCGTGACATTTTTATAGATACTCACGACGGTCAATTAGTTATACTATAAATATTTGTTAACTGTTAGCAAAATAGGAGAACACAACATCAATAATTTAAAACAATGCAGGAAAAAGGAGGAATGTACAGTCACTTTTCTAAAAGAAGCTGTAATGTAATTTTCCCATAACATATTATATCACAATTACACCGAGTTTTGAAACTTTACAGTACCATTGCAATTACACCGCACAGTGTTTTTATTCCTTATAAGATAATTAAACCAATATCTTCAAGGTATTGTTGAAGTTTTTTTATTTCTTAATTTTCAATTTTAAATTTTCAGCAAAAAGTACCAACGTTTACTTGGAACTTTAAATTTTTTTTCAAAAATAAATATAAAAACAAAACACCGAAAATGCAATTTTTTAAATGTGGTATTATTAAACTTTCCAATATTTTGATACCGGTTTATTTGCGGATTTTAACCATTAAAACTTGCATCATTGCATGGTAAATGTAGTTGATTACCTTGTGTCATTTGAAAAATGATCGGCGCAAATGAAAAAAAAATGAAATTGCGCAAATGCAAAATTGGAAATTTTCCAAATCGGCGCAAATGTCATACGCCCTAATATTGAATCTGTAGAATTTACACTGAAACCAATGGCGGATGCAAAAGGGGCGTTACGTGTTTTCACCCGGCCAAAGATAAACAAACAGTTGTGAGAAATCTGTTCTATCATATTACCAATTGTTTGCAAAATGAAATGTTTATAGGATTTTTTATGTAAAACATTGTCAAAAAGTATTACGGTTTTATGCAATTTTCAGGATAAACGCCCCGTTCCAAAAATCCTGAAAAAGCCCCTAGCACACCAAAAATTCGATCAATTTGAAAAAAAACTAATTGTATCACATTATGTACTACTAAATATGTAGACAGTCTGACCCTCCATTTTTCAGTCGGTTCTGTGTCATATTTTTAGAGTACTTTATAAATCAGAAATTGATTAATGCATTAGAGAGGTCTACTTAGATATTAAAAAAAGGTTGATAAAACGGCATTACATATTGAAGCTGATAATAAAGGCAATACAACGAAAAAGCGGGTGTTAAACCTCAATAAGTGACTTGGACCTCAATAAGTGACTTTTTAAACCATACAATGTAAATTTAGTGGGACAAACAAAAGTAAGACATACATACACAGAAATTATATTCAAAATTATGTTGTACTATGTTGTTGTTGCATAAAAAATACCAGAAATGTAGATTGGTTTTTTACGTCCCAATTCATATTTGATAGCGGAAAACTTTAAAAATGTCTTCCAACCTTCCGAATCGAATAAAAAATAGTTTAATGAAAGGGAAAGAAACAAATCGAAAAGATAATTGAAACACAAACTGGAGTAGAGGATGAACTTTGTTGCGGGACATATTGTTTTTCAGTCTGTTCATGTTTACTGCATTTAAGCTGATTTTTCTGACCCCGCTTTGGTCGGATCTTCACATGACCTCGTACAATTATTCTTCATGACAAGGACTAACAAATTATTTTGAAGTGTTGAGATGTTCACGCGCATTTATAGCATATAAATGATACAGCTGACATCGGAACGGACTTTATTTTGTATGTTCCGCATTTCGACACGTGTACCGAGTTAGTCCAAAACTGTAGTATAGAGACACAATTATTCTGAGAACATTTTCAGATGTTTTGAGGACTATCAAGTTTCTCCCTTAGCGTCCAATTTGGTTTGTCCGTTTGAATTTGATGTTTCAGTGGTGATCCCAAGTAAAAATTTGTCACTGTGTAGTAGATTAAAAATACCGAATTTACTGTAAATTCAATGTCCTTTTCGACAACTTATGTCTCAAAAGTGCAGATCAAATTTGGAAGACAATAACTCGAAAGATGTACATGTATAAACTGATATAGAACAAATAACCAATTGGATCTAAGTTGAAAGCCAAAATCAGCTTACTGGTACACTAAAACAGGTGTTTTTATTTATTCATTTTATTTTTTAATATAGCACGGGTACATGAGCGAAGTAGATGATTTCTCATATAAAGAATCACAATCACAGCAAAATACCTATCAAAATCCAAACAAGTTTATAAGAGCATTGATGCCGTAAAATATATTCATAATAATCATAGTGATAATTGTAACGTCCAGTAATGTGGACATAACGTCACATTTTTACACATTAAACATGGTATAGCAAAGTAGCTCCGGAATTTGAACCGTGACCTATGAGATTTTTTTACATGAAAATAATCGTTATTTCTTTAGGAATATTGTGTTAGTTTTTGGTAACCCTAAGTACTTGCGGTCTATCTTTCGAGGCGCCAAAACTAAAAATAAAGACGGGAAAATTACAATTTTCCCNTGGGGATCTCAACCATTTTTTGCAGCAATCAGAGACTGCACATCCCCCCGCTCCCAGTTAAGTCGCCGCCGGATTGCTATACCTATGTCTCGCTTTCAGCGACTTTCGTCGCAGGCGAGACAAAGAAATATTAATTATAACATAACCTGAAAAACAAATTTTATTCAACTTACATACTTGACAATTTATTGGTATCATTTTGGTTCCTGAAGAAAAGAGCTGGAAAAAATATAAATGTTTACTATAGATTTCACAAAATACACAACACCAATATTAAATATTTTTAAAATATCTTAACTGATCTTTTAATAAAATCTACCNCTGAGTCGAAAATTGGATCTTTATGTAATGGTGTCATTTTGTATCGTCCCTCCTTAAGTAGCCTATTTGTAAGCAACCGAGCTCTATCAAGATAGTCACTGTATCGACCGCAGGCCCTTGAGTAGCGAATGAGTTGGGAGATGTAAACTCCGTATGCCGGTGCTTTTGGAATGTTGCTACAAAGAAAAGGGAAGTTGACTATTGGAAAAGTGAAGTCATTGCGTTTGTCATATAGCCTAGTTTGTAGTGTACCTCTGTTGTCAATTTCAAGATGAATGTCAAGGAACGAGGCTGATGTGGACGTATCTGTAGTATCCTTAATTACATTTGTAATTACTAAACCTCATAGGAATTATGTATAATTCCTAATTTGAGCAATTGTTATGCATTATTACTGATTTTCTCAAGGTTTTCTACAAATTTACTGCTTTGATAACAAAAACAAGCAAAATTGACAAGCATGGACATTAGTGAGGCTCCTCATGGAGGTACCAAAAAATCAATTTGCAAGTAATCATTAATAATTAAACACTTGCGATCAATAATTAATTACTGAAAGAAAGGGTAATTTAAGTATGTTTATACATAATATGGTAAACAAACAGTCAAAAAGAAGTCTAAGAATCAAAAACACCTGTTATTAAAATAATAAGCATAAAATGATGATAAATCCCTAATGAACAGGTAGTTTAGAATTCCATGAGCAGGCTCACCAGTTACTCTTTACCCAAATCATAATTTTACAAAGGAAAAGAATAACTTAAAACATGCAGTGGCACCATGATTAAAGAACACGAATGATTTTTTTAATAACAAAAGAATAAAAAGAACGAAAAGAAATACTATGCTTAAAGGTGAGTTTATCCTTGAAGATAAAACAACAAAATAAAACTAAGCAAATCTGTGAGTGTCATTTATGTATTCATGAACATGTGTGTTCAAGTCAAAAGAATATGTTACAATGTAGGAGAAAATCCACAGTGATGTTACATTAATATCAGTTAGTAATTAATGTATTGAGTGAAACATGTTCAGTATATTTTGGACAATTCATAAAATAGTGGTAATTGTCCTCATATTCGTTTTTACAATTTGGACAACTTGTACCTTCAGAGAGAAAGTGACTATGTAAATGAGCTTTTAGGTTACTGGCCTCATTCCGGAGTTGGCAATTTAAAATGTTTTCTACCCGTGGACCAAAGTTGTAATATTTCAAGAAACTTAAGTATTATAATGTTTAAATAGTCTACATTAAATATACCTAAATTAGGGGACTCTCTAATATTTAAGGGCAAAGTATTCATAGTCTCAGAGTAGACGGGAAAAACTATAAAAAGAAGTTGTTCTAGAAAAATAGAGGATGAAAAGTTGTATTTTCATTTGTAAGGTTATAAAATGTCTGTCTAAGTAAAAAGGGTTGAACAATGTCAAATATGTATGCAGGAGTCAAACCATTTCTTGAAGAATAAAATAAGTTTGTGATGTCTTCTCCTTTCACTTAGAGATTCCCATACAAGTTCTTTGTATAATTTTTGTGTAGACGAGTTTCGTCTTAAACCAGTTATAATTCCAGCTGCCTCAATGTGTACACTTTCAAGAAGATCAGCTTCGTTTTGCGAACACTTGTCCCAAACTACATCACTGTATTACAATATAGGTCTAACTATATCATTTAAATATACTTGAAATAGAATAGGCCCAAGCACAAAACATTGCGGAACACTTGCATGAATACCTTTCAATTAAGAAAAATAACGTTCAGTGACAACTTTTTGTAATCTATCAGACAAATAACTTTCTATTCATATAATTGAATAAATTCTCAAATAGAATTTTCTCCATTAATTTACAAACTACACTGGTGACAGATATTGGACGATAGTTCTGTTGAGAATGTGGACTATCGTTACCCTTAAATATTGGGTTTACATGAGCCACCTTTCACGGTGATGGCTTTATCTTTTGGTTAAGTGAGAGATTGAACAGTTTAGTTAAAGGTTTAGACACAGAAATAGCCAAAGCTTTCAATATTCTAGGACTTATACCATCTGGACCAGCCGATTTATCAATATTTAATAATTGTAATTGATCTAATTCCTCCCCTTAAGAAATATCAAATACATTGAAAGGATGCATATGGTTATGAAAAAGAATGGAAGTGGGGTAAATGTCAAAGAAACAACATCCCATCTCCAGGTATTTATTGTCTTCCAAATAATTTGATAATGTCTGCACTGATGAAACACAAGATTTCAAAATGGTCATCTGTAGAATACACGTTTGCTGCAATTAGGTGATTTCTCATTTAGAGTACATCAGTATTTAGAATACATAAGTCTTTCTATAAAAAGGGTAAAAAAAGACATTCATATTTAGTGATAGATAATGATGGGGCTTATTTTGTTAACTATCACAATGATTCACACAAAAAGAATGCAGATAACGAAATACCGAGGTTACTGTGAATTTAGGTTCCGCATATGCGCATTTCGACAACTTATGTCTCATCAGTGCAGATCAAATCAAAAGATTTGGAAATCCATGAACCGATATAAGTGTTAAAGATGATAGAGAACAAATTACCAATAGGGTCTAAATAGGAAAGCCAAAATCAGCTAAGGACAGAGTCATGCAAGAGAGAGATACTCCTAAGGTTTTCCCAAATTTTCTTAATTTAAATATTGCATATTTTCAAATAAAATAGGTTTTCCGGCCAGCACCAAAGTACTGACTACTGGGTTGGTGAATACCCTCGGGGACTAACAGTCCACCAGCAGTGGCATCTGCCAAGTGGTAACAAATAACAAAATACTGAGGTTACTTTGAATTTAGGTTCTGCATATGCGCATTTCAACAACTTATGTCTCCTCAAAGCAGATCAAATCAAAACATTAGGAAATCCATGAACCGGAATAAATGTAAGAGGAGGATGTTATCGCAATGGTGGAATTCTTGATTGATAACATATTTGTAAAATTTAGAGGGAAGTTTTCCAACAGAAAATGGGGATATTGTGCGCCACGTTTAGCAGGTTTGTTTCTTTATTTGTATGAAGCCAGGTTCATACAAGGGCTAGTTCAGAAAAAAACAATTAGCTTGCCAAGTCCTTTAATTTCAGCTTCCGTCCTATAGATGCACCTGATTTGTCTCCTATTAATTTATTTTATATACCAAGCATTTTGTATGATGGCCAATATCTCTATTTATATGAACAGTTTATTTAATATGATATTATGATAAATGTTATTAAATATGTAAATGAAATTGTACAAACTTTTCTTATTTGAATTATTTTCTTCTTTGATTCTATGCTTCAATATATTTTTTTCCATTTTAGGATGCAAGCCTACAAATGTCCTGTTTTGGATTGTAATTATCTTATGTGTGGCCCTGTTTCTCTCCATTATCATAACGATTATGTTTTTCATCTGCAATATTAAATCAAAGTAAGTGCAATACTGTGTATAGAATAAAAAAGATAACAGGAAACGCCTACAATCGCCGAAAAACACATTCACATGCCACAATGTATCAAGGAACTGCACAAGAAAATAACTGCAAATAAAAAAAAACAAAAGACAAACGTAAACAACGATAGGAACTTTGAACAGCCAAACTTGGTACCAACATTAACAAAAGCTAGTGTTTGGGTTAAACCGGTTTATGGGTACATAAGCCACCATATAGTATAATTAACATTAACCCAAAACTGGTAGACTGCTAACTCCATGACCACAATCTTTAAAAGGAAAAAGGGACAAAACATAATTTTGAAAGATGGGTCAAGGAGTGTTCGCATTCGACATTTTTAGTGTACTTCGCGATTTTAAGACTAAAAGTTAGCGATTGCCATCACTTTGAGTCTGTCGTCCGCCTGTCTCTCCGTCGACCGCTCGATGTTCACATTTTTATCATATCCACTGAAATGATGTATGATTGCTCATTCCGTTCTGGTGATATAAAAAACATTGCCGCCAGCGTGGAAAACATTACATTTTACCTTTATGGATAATAATTTTTTTATCATCTTTGAAACTAATGAAGCAAATCAAGTCAAACTTTCCTGGAATAGAGTATGAAAGGTGCAACAAATAACTCATTTTGCTCATATCCGACAAAAAAGTTACTGCCAGCGTGAAACTTAGGTGACCATAGGACTCTTTGGGAATAACATTTTCGTAATGTTCTCTGAAAGTGCTCAACCAATTTGAAAAAAACCATATTGATATGAAGCACAAAATTTTGCATAAAGACTGCTCATTTTGGATCTGACGAAAAATGCCCGTCATTTGACCATATGGCGAAAATCATATCTGTTAAGCTCCTCTGAAACTCCTGAAGAAAATTGAACCAAAGGGAAGTGGGTGTATCTTGCTTTATATTGAAAATGCATATTCAATGAATATTAATAAATTTTGGAAGAGAAGGAGCACCCAAAGGTCAATGCTTTTTAAAAAAAAATTAAAAAAAAACAGAAAAATATATCAGAAATCAAACGATGCATTGGAGACATCTAATGGATACCTTGTATAAGAAGAGAGGGAGTGCTGGCATTTTTTATGAAACAAGTGCCTGTGAAATGAACGGGGTCTTGGGATGTAATCTATATTTTATATTGATTAAACGTCGTAATTCATACTCCGAAATCTCAAAAGGTCAATAGTAATTGACTACTTTTACCTAACTAAAGAGTTTGTTGACTTGTCGAATCCCCCTTTGTTTTTCCACTCAACACCTTTCATCGCACATATCTCCATTTTCCAAATTATAACTACGAACTTTTCACCTGTTTTGAAATCAATGTGAATTAAGTCAAAAGTATTTTCATGGTGTGATATATTTTAAAGAATTTTATCATGGCACCCAAGGTCTGTCTGTTTTCATTTGACGACATATTTTCCTGAAGAAGCTGTTTTATACCCACGCTTTAGCGGACGCAATATAATTATCATGGTGTCAGCTCGTCCGTTCGTTCGTCTGTCCGTTCGTAATTCCGTTCACCATAGGGGTACACACTTTGTGGCGACAACTCCTCCTACGCCACTTGGTGAAATGCAATGAGTCTTTTACAGAATGTTCAGTGGATATTGCCATTGTCCACCAGCTATTTAAATATTTGATATGACTTGTTTTTTTTTAGGGGGGTGATATTTTGGTACTTCTGGAGTCATGTTGGGGAGCGAGTTTATATATTAGTTAGCTTTCCTCACATTTTTTATATAATATATAATATTCTATTGTTTTCACTGTTAATGTTGTAATTCCCAGGTCTTCATCTGTTAAAAGTGATCCTGTAATCAATCTACAGATCAGGACTCCAAAAGAAGCATGGTAGCCTAGTGAATATGTAGACAAGGTTTTTATGAACACGGAATAAACAAGAATGCTAATCAAGGAGTAATGTTATATTTGTTCCAAAGTATCTTAAATGAAAATATTTTACACATATTTCATCATCAAAACACAGTCAAGTGATACAAAGATTATGCACAGGTTGTATATAGTCTCTAACATTGTTTCCAGTTTATTACGTATGTTTCTCAAAATGCGATAGTGAAAATTTTCACATTTTAAAGTTCGAGGATTACCGAGAAATTTAAACTGAAAAAAAAATTAACTATCGAGATTTCAAAAATTATCGTAATAAACTGGAAAACAATGTTAGAGATTGTTACTCTAACCTCTACTGAATTTATTTGAAGTAAGGTGATCTCCGTAGTCTCCATTCTCAAACATGCCGCCATTTTGTTGCTACCATCTTTGCTATATGTATCATTGCACCATTGATTCAAGGAATGTTGAGTGAAATAGTTTTAGTAGAAATGTCATATTGCCAATAAATTGAGTAATCTTAGTCACAAAAATGCAAAAATCATTTTGCTAGACAATGATGCAGGTGTCAATCTCATCAATATCCGATTACACTGTTTCTAGAAACTGACAGGAGACATTAACATGTTTGACCAATCGCCAACTGAGAACAAATTTACACACTTGTTATTGTTTCGATAACTAATCGATCAGGAGGTGTTTATAGTTGCTAGAAATTAGAAAAAAATCACTTAAATACCATCTCCATTACTAATAAACTGTTGCGCCAAGAGCGCGTGATACGCCCGTCCACAGTCAAATCGAACTTTATGGCATTGTTGGACCACAACAAAATTTTCATTGAAAACAGAATATGTGCCTTACCAAGATGTAACCATATAACAAATATCAAATCAATATGTAAAGTTATTGTATAGAAAGGTGCAAAAATGAATTTAAAAAAAAAATTAATCCAAAGGCCAAAATTGTCCACAAAAATCATTCATCAGGAAACAAATTTAAACTTAATCGGTGACTTATAAGCATACAGCTATATACCATGTATCGAATCAACATGATCACGCATAGTAAAGAAAAGATGGAGAAACTGATTTTTTTTTCAAAAATTTACTAAGTACAAGGGCCGTATCTCCTTATTAAATCAATCTATCAGGACCAACTAAAATTTGATCTGTATCTCAACTAGATACACCCATATACCAAATATCAAATCAATATATCAAGCGGTTAAAGTAAAAAAAAAATCCGGAAACCTATATTTTTTCAAAATTTCACTAAGTCCAAGGGCCATAACTCTGTACAAAATCAACTGTCCGTAACCAAATTCCGACTTCATCTATATCTCATCTAGATATACTAATATAGCAAGTATCAAATCAATATGTCAAGCGGTTAAAGAAAAAACCTATATTTTTTTTCAAAATTTCACCAAGTCCAAGTACCATAAGTCTGTACAAAATCAACCGACCGGAACCAATTTTAATATTGACCTGTTTCTCACCTACATAATCTCATATACCAAATATCAAATCTATATGTCAAGAGGTTAAAGAAAATACTCCGGAAACCTATATTTTTCAAAATTTTACTAAGTCCAAGGGCCATAGCTCTGTACAAAATCAACCGACCGGAACCAAATTCGAACTTGATCTGTATCTTACCTAGATATGTTCATATACCAAATATCAAATGAATATGTAAAATGTACAGAAAAAAACTCCGGAAACCAAAAAGTTAACAGACGGACGGACGGATGGAGGGTATACAATAATACATTTGCTTTCGACGGGCGTATAAAAATTCTAACATCGACAAAATATTAAAATATCATTGATTAGATATAAATTTAAAAAAATAGCAAATAAAGCTGGATTATTGACAAGAAATTCCTGTGCATGTGTTCAATTACATTTAACAGAAGGATCAACGATTGTTTCTGTGAATGCTTATAGTGCAACACATCTTTGTGCCAATATGTAGATAAAAGATATTTTTTCTGAAGGGTATAAATTTATACATCTGCTTTGTCTTTTTGCTTTTTGGAGTCTTGTTCCTTATAAAGTTTCTTTTAACCATTATTACCATTTCATTAAATGAAATTTTCTGGGGATTTGTTCAGCCTATATTACTTCATCCCTCGAGAATTTCTGTGGCCGTCACCATAACACCATCGAAAGATGTGACGTGTCGGTGTCCCAAACAGAAACGGAATTTTCGGCTAGATTCACGTCTTTACAGATCTGACTATACCGATTTTTTACTTTATCCTAGATTGACTCACTGTCAGTGTGACGATTGCTTTTAACCTTCTTACCGGAGCACCTGATGTCACTCTCAGCTTCTTGGGCGTTAACACTGCAAGTGCCTTGGTTTTTAACAATGTGTTATTATTTCCTCGTTTTGTAGCGTCATTGTTTTTCTGTGTTCTCGTTTTGGCCAAGTTTTGGACTTCGTTTTTTTATACCAATCCTTTGTTCCTTTGGTATTCTACTGTCGTTGTTTCGTGTGAGCTGAACTTAAAAGGGTTTAACATAGCAATGATATGAAAAATGACAATATGAAAGAATCACTTTATAAGTCTTATAGATTTCGTTCTTACTTTGCACATTTTTCGTGCAATTAAATTTTTAGATACCAGAAATACAAATTTTGGGTTGATATCGCTTAGGATATCTTTTAAAGAAATTCTTTAACAATTATATCTTTTGTATCGTTTTTTTCTGTAAAATCATACTAAATTCACATCTCTACATTTTGAGTTCATCTTTTGTAATGAAAATGTTGTGAATGGACGTAGAAAAAAATAAATTCTAAATACTACGGTTTTCTTTGAATTCATTCTTTTTATTAGCTCTCTAAATGTTTGAAACATAAATGAAGGAAAAATTGCCGATTCGTTCCCTGGAGATACCTTGAAGAAATGTAAAACAAAATACGGTTTGTAGGTAGAATTTCAAAAAGTGGTCTTCGAGATTTATGAAAATATGTGGATACTTAAAAATTCGAAGTTCATTTTCTCCAATACATTCTCTCAAACATTTTATTTTTACCTCACTGTATACCACACTTCCTCATGATAAACTAAAACACGAATCAAGAGTATCAGTCAAAAAGCCTTTGCCGATTCAAAAAAAAAATAATGTTGTATTAGTTTATAAATCCACATTTTTTTCAGATTCAAAGTATGCTATTAATAATAAATCTGTCACATTTGGAGGTGCTATATATCAACAGCAATTTGGAATACCAATGGGCACTAATTGTACACCTCTTCTCGCAGACTTGTTTTTATATTCTTACGTGACTAAATTTTTCAGCGACGCTTCTTTTGCTAAATGGATCCCATTGATACACCCACCAGAACTAGAGGTAAAGGAAACGACAGAAACCACCAGATCTACATTTTTTTTTCTCGAATTTGATGATAATCAAATGGTCATCTTAATACTAAAATTTACGAGAAAAGGGACGATTTGGATTTTTAAATTATCAATTTCCCAAAATGGACAGTTTCTCCTGCTTACGGGGTGTATGTTTCACAGATGATTCGCTACGCGAGAGCTAGCAAAACTTATACAAACTTTCTCATTAGATATATTCATCTCTGTGACCGCCTTATTAATCAAGGCTTTTTCACGTTTTTACAGAAATGTTGTTAAAAAAATGTCAAAAACTGATAAAAAAAAATCCAGAAAAACTAGGACGTAACTTACATTCTTTACGTAACAGGGGATATTGACCGGATATTCTTCATGATTCCGTTAAATTGGATTTGGAATCCAATGACCTGAAGATTTAACAGTTATACTTGCCTCTCACTGATAGTGCCGATGTCTACTGAAATCCATGACGATTCTTAACCAAACCCATCGGGAAGTTTTGAATTTGATTTTAATTCCATATTGCGACGGTGTTTTACCAGCAGACTAGGCTCTTTGAGCTAACCAGCAGTTTAGCGGCGAACACTCCTTGACCAATCTTTCTAAATACAAAAAATACCGAAGTTGCATAAAAAACAGTAAATTTCGTTATGCTGTACACGTGTTTCAAGGAGTAACCTCTCATCAGCAGCATTAAAATCAAATGATGTGGAAAGCCATAATCCAAAAGTTGTAATAAAAGAGGTACTCATTACGAAATAAATCGAAATAGACAGCCAAATCCAGTAGCAAGGACATCTACCGCGTGCCTAACGGAATGAAGCCTCGGTATTTTTAAGGGGTCAGAATTTTGATAAAAGCAGTAAATTTCTGTAACACGCAAGGTAAAATTTTCATGTCAGACAAGTCTGACTGTCGGGCTGGTGAATACCCTCGGGGACCTCTGGTCCACCAGCAGTGTTATCGGCCCAATGGTTCAAAATACAAAAAATACCGAAGTTGCATAAAAAACATAAAATTTCGTTATGCTGTACACGTGTTTCAAGGAGTAACCTCTCATCAGCAGCATTAAAATCAAATAATGTGGAAAGCCATAATCCAAAAGTTGTAATAAAAGAAGTACTCATTACCAAATAAAATCGAAATAGAAAGCCAAATCCAGTACCAAGGACATCTACCGAGTGTCATACACGGAGTGAAGCTAATTACGTTTTGTCTTATTCTCTCCTGTTCAAGATTGTGGTCTTGGAGTTAGTGATCAACCTGTATTAGGTTTTATTTGTATGTTTATTATACTATAGGGAAACGGGAGAGAGAAAGGGGTGGTTTGGGTACCCATAAACCGGTTTAACCCTACCGTTAGCTGTTGCTAGTGCCGGTACCAAGTCCGGCTATCCCGAGTTCCTATCGTTGTCTATGTTTGTCTTTTGTCATTTTATTGTGTTTTCTTGTGCAGTTCCCTAGTGAATTGTGGCATGTGATTGTAATGTTCGGCCATTGTAAGTGTTTCCTGTTATCTTTCCTTCACTAATTAAAACAATTCCGTCTCATACGATCTTTAAAAAAGTTCTTCCATAGATATCAGTCCCTTGTAGAAAAAGTTTAAGTTTCGGTCAGACCTCTGATTCAAGACTTTTCTTAACTTAATACTGGGATGATCATTTTTTGAACTGTCTACGACCTTACAATAGCAATTGCTGTCGAGTTGCTTACAGACACTACCGCAATGAAAGGGGAGGTATGATTAGCCATAAAATCGGTTTAACCCACCATTCTTTTGAAGAGCCTGTTCCAAGTCAGGACCAATTTTGCCGGTAGTTTCCACCTGATTTGTCTTTATCTCATGGACTTTGGCTCTTTACCACTCTGTTCAGTAATTTTGTTATAACCTCCATCATTATTGTTATCAATATTTTTTCCAGTTGTTAAAATGTCTAATTTAGCTGAAATAACTAAATATCGAAGTTTCTGCAAATTGCTTATGTCTCTTCGGTGCAGATCAATCAAAGCATTTGGAAATCCGTAATCCGAATACATGTATGTGTAATAACTGATTAGGAATAAAGTACCAATACAATCTTAACGGAAAAGCCAAAATCAGCTAAGAAAAAAGCTATGCAAGAGGAGATACTCCTTAGATTTAATCAAATTTCTATTTAGAAATTGGTTATCTGGCCAGCAGAAGTACTGGCTACTGGGTTGGTAAAAGGAATTTCAATTAAAGTTGCTAAATAACATTTATTAACCAAGTCTTTAAGGGTTTCTTGAAATTACAAACCTCGGAATCATGGGATTTTTGCAATATGGTTGTGAATATAATTGTGAATTCAAGATGTGGATTTCCCTTAAGAAAATTCTAAAAAAAATATAAGTGGTCTTTAGTAGTTTAAAATTAGAATAAAATATTTTGCAATATTAAAGTTTTTAATTCAATATGTCTAAATGGCATCATAGTGCACAAGCCGAGTCGTAGCTTCATTAACCAATAAATTTTTCAATCTATTTTCCCCTTGTGATATGCCCAACACAATAACAAAGTTTCATTGTTTTTACACATCAAATATTTCACACATTTTCAATATATAAATATCTGTAGTAACCTCGACCACTCGATTTCAATCAATTAACTGTTTTCCCTTCCTGGGAATCAACAAAATATACAAATTTCAAGTCAATGTTAACTTTGAATTGTCATCAACAAGTATTTTTTTCTTAAATTTTCAATCCATTTTCTTTCACTGTGACCTTGACCCTTGACACAAATAGATGTCTTTCTTTCCTTGTACCCAAAAATGTATCCAAGTTTATCTTAAATTGATATTTTGAGAAATCTCCTTGAAACTAAATTTTTATTAAAGTTTTCTATCCATTTTTTGTAATTGTGACCTTGATCTATAGATTAGTTTTCCCGAACAGATTGTGTGCCCGACAATATATATGAATTTC
The DNA here is from genome assembly GCA_002080025.1 of Modiolus philippinarum. Lineage (NCBI taxonomy): Eukaryota > Metazoa > Mollusca > Bivalvia > Mytilida > Modiolidae > Modiolus > Modiolus philippinarum. The sequence continues at coordinate 90,259 of MJUU01026278.1, forward strand.
ATTTAATTTGATTCTAATAAAGTCTTTTGAGTTATCATCTTCGTGTAATTTTGAATCTATTTTCGGTCACTTTGACCTTGACATTTTACCTACTATATGCATAACCAGTAAAGTTCTTTCTCTCATATATCCATGATTCATTTGAATTGGATGTAAATTATTTCAGTTATCATTCGAATATGAAAAAGAAAGGAAATGGGGTAAATGTCAAGGAGACAACATCCCATATCCAGGTTAAAACGACCAATAAAAAAATTAATTTTTGCGAATTTTCAATGCATAATTGGTCAACTCTGACCTTGACATTAGACTTAAGTTGTTCAGTCGCTTTACCCTGTACTTTGACCTACTTTCTCCAAAATCAATAGACTTCTTGTTCTCTAAATATACAACAAAATCAATAGACTTATTGTTCTCTAAGTATGCACCAATTAATGTCCAAGAATAGAAACTTATCCAGAAAACAAGTTTATTTCGAAATTTTTAATCAAATTTCAGCCAAGGCGACTTGGACCTTTGACCTACATTCTCCAAAATCGAAGAGCGTTTTCCTTCTAGTATCCATGTTATATTCAAGTTCATTATAATCGAATGTAAACTTATTATCAACCGGGAACCAATTACTGACGCTTAGTCGCCCCCATCTCCAATCGATACCCGAGTTTAACTACGTTGCAACTCGACTAAATGAGAATTTTATGAAATTTGAAATTAAAGATATGTGCAACATAACCGACAACGACGCATCCAGCTGTGCTAGGTAGAATCTGAGGAAATCCGTGGTTTTTAAGGAAACAAAAAATCTCTTCTGCACCAAAATGGTGCATATCAATATTTAATACCATATCCAATGCACTTCATGGGAGACGGTTTTTTAAATTCCAACCTTCATCTGTATTTGAAAAATCGAAATTCATTCATGAAATTCGTAGTAATGAACTTATTCATCAATATAGCAACGACCTTTGTATCTGAATTGAACTTCCTTGGGGAAGGTCATACGGGATCACGGACGCAAAGACCGAAGAACTATTTACTGCCCCTACTTCCTAGACGTGGCAATAGTCCTCAATCAGTAATCAATTTTTCTTCAAAACTGTATAGCAGGTAGATCTTAAGGTTAACAATTCTCTCTGGAAATACTGATCTCACCATTGTCCAAAATTCAGATATGTTTACGGCAATCCAAAGTTATATATACAATAGTCATAGGTTTTATTGATTGATTATTATACCGACGTGCCTGAAAATTTAGCCTCTGGAAATGGCCGTTTCGACAACTTGTGTCTCTTCGGTGCATATCAAATCAGAACATCTGGAAAACCATAAATCAACACTTTGTAAAATCTGAAAGAGAACAAGTTACCTAGAAGATCTAAATGTAAATTGAGATAAGGATAGAGCTATGCATGAGGGAGATACTCCTTAGCTTTCACCAAAATTTTCTAAAATTTTGATATTGGAAGTTTCCAAATAAAATCTGCTCCCGGATAGCATCAATGTACTGACTAATGGGATAGTGAATGTCCCCGGAGATTAACAGTCCACCAGTATATCAAATCAGATTGATAACAATAATGTTGCAGATTTTCCTGTCGGTAAATTTCTCATTGGTATTGTTTAATTCTATTCTCCAAACATATGATCTCTTTAAACAAATTTGCACATATAGTGGTATATATAAATCATTAAGTAACTAAGTTTTCATTAATTTCGTTATATTACATGTGAATTTTCAATGCATTTCATCCGTTTTTCTCAAACATATTAATAGAAAACAAATTAATTTGATATATTGTATTAAAATTGCTGCTATGTTGTATTTATTACCCCTTTGCTTTTGAGCAATAAAATATGTCTAATTCAATTTAATTTAAAAAAATATTTTTGAAATAGCCAAATCCAAGTTCAGGTATTTATATTCACCCGTTGTTTGTCCGCTCTACGTCACAAACATGTCCGCCCCATGTGACCACGTATGTACTTCAAAAACATGATTTCACGACGTTTTAGACTCTTGGGTTCTTAATAAGCATGAGTAACAATTAGTCAAATTTACAATTAAGTATGATTAGGAAAATACCGTATAAGTGGTTATTTTCGCGAAGACTTAATTTTCGCTTTATTCGCGACCATTCTGAGGTCGCGAAAATTGCATACCGCGAAATTTAATATATATGAGACTTTATACAGTCAATGATAAGCAAACGCGAAAATTTGACTCCCGCGAAAATAAAGTCCAGCAATTTTGAGAGAAATCGCGATATTTGCGTCCCGCGAAAAAAATCACTTTTACGGTATTGAAAGTTCCTATAAGTACACTTATGATCCCTTAAATGAGAATCCGTAGATGAGGCATGTTTGAGCTTTGTTCGCTCTTGTAAAGCAAATATAAGATTGTCGTTTAGAGCATTTAATAACAAAATGCAAAAAATTCAATATAAAACATATGTACAAAAACAACCATAATAAGTGACAAGAGTTATACAATTTCATTTACTACAGTACAGTGGATATACTCTACCTATAAAATAAGAGCGAGGGAGGGGCATAAAAAGCGCCCACCATAAAAAGTACCCAATGCAATATACAAAAACCTCTGAAAAGGTGGGTTGAAGGGGAGGAAGAGGAAAACAGACGAAAATTTTCCTTCCTACAACACTTTCACCACTTTTGTTTGTGTATTCTGTGCCTACGACTTGCAGAGCAAACTGATTGGTTATCAAGTTCAATGAACTTGTGTGTCAGCATATTCATAACGTGAAAACCAATCTTAAATTAGAAACTAAGTAGAGGCTTACTGTGTTTCGCAGACTAAGCAATGAAGTTATTTAGGGATCATAAATTAATTTATGTTCCATAAAAACACTTATGATCCCTTAAATGAGAATCCGTAGATGAGGCATGTTTGAGCTTTGTTCGCTCTTGTAAAGCAAATATAAGATTGTCGTTTAGAGCATTTAATAACAAAATGCCAAAAATTCAATATAAAACATATGTACAAAAACAACCATAATAAGTGACAAGAGTTATACAATTTCATTTACTACAGTACAATGGATATACCCTACCTATAAAATAAGAGCGAAGGAGGGGCATAAAAAGCGCCACTAAGCTGCATCGAACAATTGTTTAAAAATTGTACAAAAATAACAAATATCTCGTTTCGGTCATCTGTCGATGATTGAATTTGTAAAACAGGAGGTACGTGTAATGTGTATTTTGTTGTAATAATTTTTTTTTTTTTTTTGATCTATCATCATGCTGAAACATATATATGTTCAATCGTCCTGCTTTAACATCGTGACAATCACTGCTCGAACGCTTTGATAGTATTTTGGATAACCATATTCTTCATTTAAATGTGTGCCATCATCGCAGTATGTTATTTTTTTATTATCTTCTGACCAGAAACCCTGGTGTCTCCAAAAACAAACTCCGTCTACTTTATTATTCCTAAAATAGTTGGATAAAAATAAATTTAGCTCAGTGCACCTTTTATTAAATGTTGGTACATCCACTCTGTGACGAACTGGTCTTGATGGGGGCAACTTGTGCAGTATTTGCATAACAGCTACCTTTTGAACATTACAACAAAATCTTAAATTTAATGTAAATTCTATGATTCCTCTGGCTACATCTCTTACAGATTTCTCAAAGTCACGAAGGTCATTTGAACCTATTTGCAATGCTACCAAGTCAGGGTTAACCTCATGTACATACTCCAGACCTGCTGTTTTAAGGACGTGTAAATTCCCCCCGGAGTACCCCTTAATGAAAACACGCTCTGTGTCTGGATTTAAATGCAAATTTTCATCAACTGTGTGATGCGGTCTTTTCTTGGAAAAATCGCTCAGACGGCGAATAAAAGAATGTCCAAGAATCAATATTTTTCTCATTATTCAGTAATTAATAACGAATTATAGACTAAAAAATACCCTGACCACGCTGAATAACTAGGTGAACTTTGCTCTGGTAGCATTATTGTTAAAAAACTCTAATTTTACTAAATCATAATAGAATTATATTTGCTGACTTAAAAATCAATATAAATCAAACCGTATATTTGCGGACAGTCCCCTGAATACTTCCAAACTTATGATATTCCAAAACAGACGAAAATTTTCCTTCCTACAACACTTTCACCACTTTTGTTTGTGTATTCTGTGCCTACGACTTGCAGAGCAAACTGATTGGTTATCAAGTTCAATGAACTTGTGTGTCAGCATATTCATAACGTGAAAACCAATCTTAAATTAGAAACTAAGTAGAGGCTCACTGTGTTTCGCAGACTAAGCAATGAAGTTATTTAGGGATCATAAATTAATTTATGTTCCATAAAAACACCAATGAACGCATTATTCTCAGACATTGGTATTTTACAATTGAAATGTTGCACAAAAAGAAGACAATTATCATATTTATGGAAACTTGTATATCGTTCTGATGTCCTTTGTTGTGAAGTGTTTACATTTCAACAAAAAAACATATCTTTTGAAAATAATTGGGTTCAACAGATGAATATTTTTATGTGAAAAGTTAAAAATCAGTGTTGATAATATTAATATGGTATCACAATTGAATTGGAAAATGACTACAAAGTGGTTACTAAATAGTTTTTTTTTATTTCAATGATATAATCAAACATGTCCAAAGAAAACAGAAAATCTTATACTGAATAAAGTATCAGCAGACAGAGAAATATATTTTCAACATGAAACAAGCAAAAACGATATTTTTGTGCCGATGTAATATGTTTCAATGTAAAGTAAACTTTCCTTCCATGTTTAACGATTTGAAATGCAGACTATGTGGAATGGAAACTGAAACCCAACAACACTTATTTTACGAATGCCTTTATACACTAGATAAACATTTTGATAAAACATACATATTTTCAGGTGTTATTGAAAACCTTAAGTTAGCTGCTCTAATAGAATTATAGACATTTCTGTTATGATGCGAGTCGTGAAATTTATTGATTTGATTGTCTGTACACTTATTTATTATTTATTTATTTGTTCAATGCTAGCTTATCTAGTACTTGACAATAAAATGTTATACTGTTATACTGTTATTAGGCTCTATGACGTGACATTGTCTATACTGTGACGTGTGTTATACCCGATACCAGAGCTTGGATATGGTCTATTGAACTTCACCTCTTTCCCTTACCATCTAAGATGAAAAATCAGATCATTTTTATACGCCCGTCTGTGACGGGACGTATTATGGTATAACTGTGTCCGTCCGTTCACACGTCGTACTCTAACTGGAAAACGCTTTGACCATTTTTAACTCACCTGGCCTAAAAGGCCATGTGAGCTTTGGCCATCACTTTGCGTCCGTCATCCGTCAACAATTTCAAAAATCTCCTCTGAAACTGCTTAGCCAATTGTAACCAAACTTGAAGTCTGAAGCATCACCAGGGTATGCAGTTTAAAAATTGTGTTCGATTAGTCTGATGACGAAACAACATGGTGGCCGTTGCTAAAAATAGAACATAGAGGTAAATTGCAGTTTTTGGCCAATAACTCGAAAACCGTTACAGATATCAAAAATCTAACAGGAGTTAAAATGATCAGCATGATGAGATCTTCCTTCCTTGCAATTTTGAAGATAATTTGGAAACCCATCTCGGGGTTATAGCCCCTTACCGTGAAATTTTAAAGATTTTTGCATTTTTAATTTTTTATTTCAAAAAGTGTAACAGATAGTGGTCAGGTGTAAATTTCGTTGACCGCCATTTTCAAAATGGTCGCCAAAAAGTGCGAAAAATTCAACATTGTCTGATTTCAATAAAAGTTGGTTTCAAAATAGATATTGATGTTGCGACTTCAAAACTAGTGTTGTAAATTTTTCGTTGTCCGTCATTTACAAAATGATGTCTCGACTTCAAAACTGGTGTCGAAAGTAGTCTTAGCAAGAAAGTTTTTATAAAAAAAAGGCCCAACAAAAAAATATAGTAAAACATGATCAGACTTTAAATACAGTTCAAGATATTCGTGGTGTTTTAGCTACCAAAGTTTGAGAGACTGAAGTTTAACTGTAAAACAATGTTAGCTTGATTGTGGCAACTGAAAGCCAGGTGAGCGATACAGGCTCTTGTGAGCCTCTGGTTCTTGAAACTTAGGATTGTTTGGTACGACGGAGGAATGCTCCCTTTCATTTTTATTTGTCGGCGACTTTTCCGTTCCAGAGTTATGGGACTTTGAATATTCCCCAAAATGCATGAAATTGCACTTTTTGTCCACTTATCGTACTTTATCTTGAGAACGCTTCGATCATTTGTCTTGAAACTTTGTAGGATTGTTAAGTACGAAAGAAGACAACTCCCTTTTGTTTTCAGTCATCGGCAGATTTTCCTTTCATGAATTATGGGACTTTGAATATGAATATCCCCCAAAATGCATGTATTTGGCATTGCCCAATATCATGTTTTTCTTTCATAATTGATGATGTTGTTATACGAAATCTATTTAGAAGTATTTCAATTGAAGTTTCATATGTTAGAAGGCTTGATATCATAGTCAACGGAAGTTATGTCCTAAGCTAGCTGTCAGTAACTGCAAGCATTTGTCAGGACAGTACCAATGTGTATTGTCTTCATGTTTTATGTATTTCATTGTAAAGGCACTTGTCTTGATAAGTTGGACTTTTTTTCTAGTTCCATTTTTACTGTGAGTCTTTTTCTTTATTTTTTAGCCATTCACCACACATAAGGGAAGAATTTGGATCCAAGAAAACGAGTTTAACCCCAACGCAATTTTTGCGCCTGTCCGAGGTCAGGAATATGTTGGTCATTGGCTTGTCCTTGTCTTCTTATAAAAGTTTAGTTTCTTGATATTCGGGTTATTGGATGTGGTTTGTTTCCAATGATTTATTCACTTTTTTACTTTTTAAGGAGTCATTTAGGGCTTGCTATATGGTTTGAGGTCCCTCACTGTGTTGAAGACCGTACGGTGACTCCTAAATGCTTTGTTTTGGGTCGTTTTAACTGGAGATGGCATGTTGTCTCCTTGACATTTACACCATTTCCTTTTTCATATGAAATGGTACTTTCTGTCCACTTATCGTACTGTATATTGAGAACCTTTCAATCATTTTTCTTGACACTTTGTAGGATTGTTGAGTATGAGAGAAGACAACTCCTGTCGTTTTTTTTTGGGGGGGAGGGGGGTTGTGTTCAAGAGCTAAAGGACTTTGAATTTTCCGAAAATGAGTAAATTTAGTCTTCGTTATTGAAAACATTGATATTATTTTATTTTACTTCGGCTAAACCATATATATATATATATATATATATATTATTCAAGATCAGATGACCTGATCAATACATATGAGGTAGTGCCATGCCCGCCCCGTCCCTCTTTCATCAAGTTAGATCAGATGGACTTTTCATTTCCAAGAATCATTTTATTAGTTTTCTTTAAAGTGGGGACGGATGTATCATGCGCTCTTGGCGCAGCTGTTTATTTTAATTGAAAGCACAATAATTCTATAACGTGTCATTCCATTTTCTTCCAAGTTGCAGTCTAGTAAAATCTTTTCAAGTTGATTTCGGTTCTCACTCTATTTTTAGCTTGTGAGATTTTTTACCTCGTTGATATTTTTTACTTTTATGTATGTGTCAAAAACAGCAATTTACGGTAGCTTCTATTTTAAGTGATAAAGGAAGTTTTGTTTGGAACAAGGCAATAATGGAAGACTTTGACTTTGCTGATTACATTTTCCAAGTTTCGTTGATATTGGAACTGTCGTTTAAGGAGAAAAGTTTTCGGCGACCAGTTAGGCGAATAGACGACAGTTGCCAAGTGATTGCATATCAGCTGATGTGACTAAGTTATCCGGAAACAACAGGAAATTTCATAACTTCCAAAACTGACTACATTTTGCACAAATAATGGCAGGTTTCTGTAGAAATTGCTTTTATTGTCAAGTTTCCAATCTGTGTGGAATATTTAAGTGACTTTCCTAAATGAACAATACCTATTGGAAAATATTAATATAAGTTTTAAATTTTCAAATATTGCCGTGGAAATGTCAATACACGTGTACACTAATAGTCTTCATACGGATCCATTGAGAATAATTCAAGTAAGACTATGAATTCTTACATGTGGATTGGCTTAAAAGACCTCATAACAGTATCGCAATACACACAGTGTTATTGATCTTATTTGGTTGTACCTTGTGTGATCAGTTAATAATCACCAAAGGATTTATTTATTTAGGTTGGTGATTTTTAGTCTTCTTTTCAAGGCTCTATCTCATATTTCATTAAAAAAAGATACCTTTTCTTTCTCATTTGTTTATTTAGAAAAAGTATAAGTATGTCCAGCATACACAGAGTATTCTTAAAAATAACAGTGGGATAGCTACATAGAATTCAGCACTGAGTGTTTTCTCTTTAATTCATGAATTTTATAAATATTCTACTTTTTACATGATTTACATCTGTTGTGTTAGGTTTACAGTATTCAGTTACTTGCATAACAATCAGTTAAATCCCTGACAGAATGGTATAATGGGTAGAAAATGTAATGGGTATAAGCTATTTGAAAATTCGGTGGTATCTGTCAAAAAGGCACATTTTGTTCAAGGTATATTTTACAACAATAATTTATCAGGGCGTCATATAACTTGTAAACAAATTTATCAAACATATAAAAATCATGTGCAGTTAAAAATAAAAAAAAATAAAATTGATAGCTGTAAAAGAAATAATGATCAGTCTCATCGATGATTTTTCTTTTGCTGATTAATTAAAAACTTAATGAATTTAAAATCGAAATACGAAAAAGTATTGATAAAATATCCAGAAATCAATTTATGCTATACGTATAAAAAGTGTTGTCTTGTGTGTTTCTAACCAATCAATGCAATTAAAAAGTATTAAAATATCACATAAAACATGTCTTCGTATATAAAAATATGTACATCAGTAAATTAATGAACATGACAAATATATGGAAAGAGGATGGAAAATATATGCATTACAATAAGTGCAAATAAATGTTTTTTTTAAATGAAAATATACCAAGTCTGATCTTTGTCACAATAAAAGAAGGTTGATGTGTTTACCGTTGAATGTGAAAAAGAAAAATATGATTATACTGTTATTTTCATAAGAACAATTCTATGGCACCTATTTATTTTACAAGAAAATAAAAACATATTGAAACAATTGTAGAGTACTCGAGATAAATATTGCATTGTCAAGTAAGTGTGTATAAATACAATGTACATTATCCTTGTTCAGCTTATCTGAATTGATGTTTTCATCACATTGTGTTAACGAATAAATGCCAGTTCTATAACCTGGTATCAACCGAGCTAAATTTCCTTTTGTTGTCTTTCTGATCGTCCTCTATTTCGTCCTGGCAACATGTACACTTACGACACAGTCCACACAGGTTTCTGTCCACTGGCTCTAATGACCGACAGTATATTGGGAGGAATTTCCAGTTCTGCAATTTTTTTGGCAAACATTCTGGTCTTTTGTTCTGAATAACCTTGATGATCCCTATTATTATTACAATCACTGCAATTGGCAAGAGAACAGCCAATGCAACGTACCAACCAGCCATCGATAAACCAAAAACGGTGACCGGAAAAATGAAGAACATTAAAATCAAATACACTATAGCAAACCATCTATATTTAGATGTTTCCACTCCCAAAAACTTTGCTAATGGAATAGGAAATCGCATGAACGGAAGAGGATAAAAAATTAAAATTCCAGATAAATTGAAGAAAAGATGACACATAGCTACCTGCATGGTATCATGAAGATCGTCGGTCGCTAAAGCAGCTAAGATTGATGTTGTTGTTGTTCCAATATTTGCACCAAGAGTTAGAGGATACATTCTATCCAAACTGACGACACCAACACCTACCAATGGTGTCATCGTTGAGGTAAAAATAGAGCTTGACTGCACCAAAAACGTAAGGCCAGTGCCGATTATAATTGCAATGTATCCTGTGAAATACCCACATTTTCCAGGAAATTCATAATTTATGAACCTTCGAATGAGTTTGCGTATGTTTCCTCTCAATACAGAGTTCAGTGTTTTCACGATACCAAACAGGCAAACGCATAAAATTATCAAAGCTCCAATGAGTAAGACTGCACCTATCGCCGAGTCCGACATGCCTTGATCTTTAAATAGATATTCACCTGAAATAAGGTAAACTCGATTAAGCATTTTGTTCTCTATCAATTAATGACAATACATCAGATAAATAACAAAACAAATAGTCAAACATGTGATGGTATGGAAACAAACCTACTCGTTCGAGAAAATTTATATAAGCTCAAATGTATTAGACAAAAATATGTAACAAATACAAAAATTTCGTAAAGGTTCCTCGGAACCATGTGTCGCGCCTGCTCAGTAAGGTATCTATATAAATAGGACAATACTAAAGTAGCCACAACGAAATTTGCCGCGACTTTTCTCAAAATATCTTTTTAAGTAAATGTTAAAGGATGACATGGCATACACCGATGGAAAGCTAATTTTTTGTCGCTTCATGCCATGTATTACCATAATTTTACAACAAAGGGTGAAAAGTTTTCCATTAACCTTCTATGTTATTTTAACAGAAAATTTGAGTCGAAATCTGAGGGAGTATACCTGGTGAACTGAACATCTGTATTTATTGTTATAATGCCCTGAGGTCTATTAACCAAAACACGTGGATCGGGAGTTAATCTCGATCGCGAAGTAAAAAATTGATTATGTAATTACTTCACAAAGTGTCAACAAAAACTTTTTACCTGTAAACAAATTTATTTTAATAAAAGTAAATGGTAACTGGATATTGGTTTTGCAAATCTTTTTCTCAGATTTACTTAAACATTTTTATGTAAATGAGTAAACATATCAAAATTCTGTTTATTCATGGGCCACCCGAATAAACAACAAACAAGCACCCTATATGCAAATAAGTAATCCATCGGCAATCCATTTGGTGTCTTTTTATTTCCGTGCATTGTAGCCGTCTCACGTCGTTGTTTTGTCTTTGTTTTTATCTGTTACCGTTTTTGCCGTGTCTTTGGACTTCGATTTTTTTGTAGTCATCGCTTTCCTTGTTCCTTCGGTATTCTACTGCCGTTGTTTCATTGGTTTGTTGGTTTGCGTAAATCATTCATCAATTACTCCCACATCGAATTTCTTTAAAATTTCAGTGAAATTAACATTAAGGTCTATGGAAAATATTTTTATTTGAACTTTGATTAGTTTGGTAAATATACTAATAGTTGCGGCGATACATATATGTTTTATTAGGGTGTTATGTAAAACAAAATAGCTACAGCGATTTAAGCTGCGGCAAATTTCGTTGTGCGTACTTTAACGTTTATATTTTGTCTGTATTACAAAATATAACTGGTCTTTAAGAGTTTCAGGAAATTCACCAAAATTAGAATCAAATATTTTTGCAATTCAGGTATTGAAACTGACTGTTTTCACCAAATGTATTTAAAATGGTAAGGTTGTTAGGCAGAATTCCAGAAAATAACAGATCTTGAAGAGTTTCAGAAAATTTACCAAAATTGGCATCAAATATTTTTGCAATTCCATTTTTGAAAATTACTGTTTTCATCAATATTTTTTTAAAAAGTATGGTTGCTAGGTAGAATTCCAAAAATTAATTGGTAAAAGAGAGTTCCAGGAAATTTACCAAAAATCGGAATCAAACTTTTTTGCAATTTTATTCATTAAAATGTTTGTTTATTTCAAATTCACTAAAAAACCATGATAAAAGAATTTAAAAAAAATTGCATATCTTGGACAGTTTCAGGAAATTTACCAATGTTGGAACGCTGTTTTTTATTTCTTACACATTCAAAAATATGCTTGGTATCAAAGAATTGCCTTATTTTCTTAATTATTAGCAAAAATTTCAAAACTTATTGGTCTTCGATTTTTTCAGGAAATTTACCAAAGTTGGAAACAGAATGAAAATTCCAACAGCTTGTTACGTATCTGCACACTGCATGCAGCAATGTTCAATTTTAATGAAATTCTGTTAAGACACAAACACTTAATTCAACTTCTAAAGAACTTTTATCTATGGATAAACATCGAAATTTTTAGCAAAATTTAAGTCCAAATACGCAAAAAATATGTGAAAACCAAAAAAAATCCAATTTTTTTCTACTGGAGACAATTTTAAACCATCATCTACCTTCTGACCACTTTTCAATAAATTCCAAAAAGATTTAAGAACTTATTCAACCTTTAAAAAACTTTAATCTGTGGGTTAACATTAATTTTTTTGCAAAAAAAACTAAGTCCAGATACGGAAAAATGAAAAAAAAAATTATTCAAAATTTTCACCTGGAGGTAATTTTCGGAACATTTTCTAGCTTCTGACCAGTTTTTATGATATTCCAATAAGATTTAATAACTTTTTTCAACGTCTAAAAAACTTTAATTTGTGGGTTAACATTTTAATTATTGCGCAAAAAAAACTAAGTTCAAATACGGAAAAAATATGGAAAAACAAAAAAATAACAATTTTTTTAGCTGGAAGTAATTTTCTGGCCATTATCTAGCTTGTGTCCAATTTTGACACAATTCTATAAAGATTAAATGACTCTATTCATCCTATGAAAAACTTCTTACAATTGTTGACGCCGACAACGACGACGATGGAATTTGGATCAACGCGACTTTCAGAATAAGAAATAAAGCCAAAAAAGTTTGATACCATCCCCAGCTATCACTTAATTGTATTTTCAAGTTTTCTTTCTGTATCAATCAAATAATCACTTTGAAGTCAGTTTGATAGAATTTTTGTAGGTTATGAAACTGATCAGCTGAGATGGTGAGCTGTTTTCAAGATGTGTTCAGTATGTATCAATTTATCTTCAGGGTTTGGAAACAAGTTTGAAGAAAACTTATATGAGTGGGAAAATTTTCCGGTACTTTTCTGAAATCGGATGCTTATGCAAAGTCCGATGAAACTGACCACTAATAATGAAAATAATTTAAAAATTCAAAATATATTTGCATAATAATTCAAAAATATTTTAAAGAAAAAAAGCAATGATGATAATTATTACGAAATAGTATAGATATGTTCATGATATAAACAATATTAATAAGCCTCATTCAAGTTTTGATAGATATTCTTCTTATACTTTAAGTACTTTAAGTCATGTCGCACCGTTCACCCATTTTCGCCACTATCTAAATAACAATGTTAGTTGGTTCAATGCAGGATAACATTTTTGTGTGGCTATGCGAACCTTAGTTTGTGTTTAACTAAGAAAACGATAATTTTAAAATGACCTACATTTAACTACACGATTCTACACATAAACGCTATGTCGACTGACCGCGTAACCTGGACAATACATAGCCGAATAATGTATTGGATTTCAATTCATGTTGTATAAAGTTTAAATGTTTTCGTATTACATGTAGCGAAAACCTTTGAAAGTGAATGCAAATAAAATATTTCATATAATTTACATGTTATTCCAAGTATAGATGTATTTCATGTTTTTTATGTAAATATCAGGCTGAAATTAGTGTTACATTACGTGGAAGTAAACTATGTTTAATTTCGATATGTTTATTTATCCATGCTGACCTTTTGTCCTTATGTACAATTCTTATAAGTACGCTTTTGAATGACTTTGGTCAATGTGAAACACTACATCTTCATGATTATTGATTGTCTTGATGTGTAGGGCGGACATGGTTATTTAGCAGGTGGTTAATCAGCCAATAGAATCCAAGTTTACATCCGCATAACCGAACAATTAGTTTTAAATCGTACGACATTGGCTTTATCTAACTATTATTTGAAAATTAAAGAGATACCTTTTTGATAACGCAGTATGGGTATCGCACCATTCCTAGCTGATTTGCAAATTCTCTTAAGCTATTTTAGGTGCCTTTTTCTCTTCATCTGCTGTTAAATCAACTGAATTTGTGGATTTCTTAAGAATATTTTTCTCGTGTATGTATATATTTTGTTACTTTTTTGCCTTTGAGATGACATATGTTCACTTTTTGCGCCACAGTTCTTTGTGATCTTTATTTTTCCCACAATATATTAAAGAAAAAACGAGGACTAATAAAATATGTATAATTACTTACACTTTTTAGTGCAATATTCTTCTGTATCTATAATCCAAGTTGTTACCGAGGCCATTGTGGTGTTGGAATAAACAGTCTCGTTGACAACAGATGACACATTAACATCACGTTTTCCTTTTTTACAACAATCTTTAAGAAGTGTAGTTATTTCTTCACCTTTTGCGACTTTTGTGATTCCTTTTGAGTCCAACTGTAACAAAAAATGTCAATTTAACTGTTACTAAGGACTATCCTGAAATTGTTTTTTTTAATCTAGTGCTTTTATTGTACACATTTTAAGCTTTTTCTATAAAAATTAATACAACCAAAATTAAAGTAGAAATGAGATTAAGGTCTCTGAATCAAAATAGAGATGAAGGTCAAAATAAATATGATGGCGACAACTTGGAGATTCCAAATATGTATTTTTGCTAGTGTAATATATCTATTGGTAGTAAGCTCTCAAACTTTTTGCCTTGAAGAATCGATATGTACAAGCAAACATATACTGGTCAACTACTAGTATTTAATCACCTGGGCAGAAGTGAAGTGATCCAGCATGCAAACTTATGATACCGATTATTTTGTTTACTCCAAAGCTTAGACCCTATCTGCACTTACTTGTTTTAAAATGTTACCTGTTGCATTTATTACATTTTACTGTAATATTGCAATTCATGCATAATGTGACATGAATGATGTACTTTATGACATGCAGGAGGTATTTAATGGTAATATTCTATCAGTATTTAATGGTAATACTCTATCAGCTAATAAATGTTTGATTTAATGTGTATTCATTTCGAACTTGAACTCGATTACTTGCATTGAGTTGTAGTTTTAAGCATTAATTTGATGTTTAACCTTAAGACTTGACCAGATGTATTTCTCGTTCTGGGTCTGTTTGGTTTCACTGTACTTGATTGCAGATAGGAGTAATAACAAAATTACTGAAAAGAAATGTCAAGAGTAAAAGTCCATGAGGCAATGGGACAAAACAGGGGGAAACCAATGGTTGGTTTAACCGGTTTAATGGCGCGCCAAACCTCTCTTTCCATTGCGGAAGTGTCCGATAGAAACTGAACAACAACTGCTATTGAAAGGTCGTAGACATTCAAAAGAAATGATCATACCAGTATTAAGTTTAAAAATAATCTTGAATCAGAGTTCAGACCGAAACTTTAATTTTTTCCAAAAGGGACTGATATTTATTGAAGAATTTTTTAATGATCGTACGAGACGAAATTTTTTGAGTACGCACAACGAAATTTGCCGCAGCTTAAATCGCTGTAGCTATTTTGTTTTAAATAAGACCCTTATTAATCATATATGTATCCTTTTCTAATTTTTTGCCGCTACTCTTGGTATATTTACCGAAATAATAAAAGTTCAAACAAAAATATTTTCCATAGACCTTAATGCTAATTTC
The DNA here is from genome assembly GCA_002080025.1 of Modiolus philippinarum. Taxonomy (NCBI): domain Eukaryota; kingdom Metazoa; phylum Mollusca; class Bivalvia; order Mytilida; family Modiolidae; genus Modiolus; species Modiolus philippinarum. The sequence goes on from MJUU01026278.1 coordinate 105,787, forward strand.
ACTCAAATTTCAAAGAAATTCGATGTGGGAGTGATTGATGAATGCTTTTCGCAAACCAATGAAAAGACGAACAAATGCATTGCCGATGGATTACTTAAGGAATGTTTTTTTTATTCTAAAACATTAACCTGGTTAAAAAAATGTTTTTTTGTTTCAGTGTTTTATTATCTTTATCTCTCAACCATTTGGTTAAATGGTTAATGAAACATTTAACCGTGGTTAAGACCACGTTTCAAACATTTTCAAGATGGCGGGTATATAAGGCCTGTTTTTTAATTCTCAAATATGTGTTAGGTCAAACAGAAGCTGAAACATGTTTAAGCTAAACCGAAAACATGTTTTAGGATAATAATAAAACAAGTTTAAAGTTTCTGATAAACTACATACCCGCCATCTTGAAACATGCTTGAAACATGGTCTTAACCACGGTTAAATGTTTCCATTAACCATTTAACCAAATGGTTGAGAGGTAAAAAAATAAAACACTGAAACAAAAACCGATTTAATCCAGGTTAATGTTTTAGAATGAAAAAACAGGCCTCTAGTTTTATCTGAAACTTTAAACTTGTTTTATTATTATCCTAAAACATGTTTTAGGTTTAGTTTAAAACATGTTTCAGGTTCTGTTTGAACTAAAACATGTTTAAGACTTTAAAAAAAACAGGTCTTTTTGCATGTATGGTGCTTGTTTGTTGTTTATTCTGATTGACAATGAACACACAGAATTTTGATTTGTTTACTAATTTACATAAAAATATTTATAGGTAAATCTGAGAATAAAATTTGCAGAACCAATATCCAGTTACCATTTACTTTTATTAAAATAAATTTGTTTACAGGTAAAAAGTTTTTGTTGACACTTTGTCAAGTAATTACATAATTACTTTTTTGCCTCGCAAGCGAGATTAACTCCCGATCCATGTGTTTCAGTTAATCGATAGACCCCAGGGCATTATAACAATAAATTCAGGTGTTCAGTTAACCAGAAATACTCCCTCTGTTTTCGACTAAAATTTTCTGTTACAAAAACATAGGATGGTAATTTAAAACTGTTTAACCCTTTGTTGTAAAATTATGGCAATACATGGCATGAAGCGGCAAAAAATTAGGTTTCCATTGGTGTATGCCATGTCATCCTTTACTAAAAAAAATTGAAGAAAAGTCGCGGCAAATTTCGTTGTGGCTACTATAAAAAGACGGTCGTGGAGATAAATATGTCTGACGAGAAAGTCTGTCTAATTTGTGCTAGCTCTCGCGTAACAAATCAACTATGAAACATAGACTCTACAAGCAGGAGTTGCTAGAATGAATCTAATTTCATTTCTACATTTTTATTGATCAGATATATTTTGGCAGTATTTTTTTATTGTTCTTATACCCAGGGTACGCTAAGATAATTTTCTGTGAAAGAACTGTGATATGTCGTCTTGTCTAGTATTTACCTTGAAATTTCGATAAATTCATTGGAGGAAAACTTAATTCTTTGTTCAGAAGTCACTTTCATTATATTTCTATTCGCTTGTGCCAGATTCACATATGATGGTTAAACATTAACATTTTTACCATGAATGAATGTTTCGAATAAAATATCATTTGAGACGTTGCTTGAGGGAGTTTTAAGACTTATGAAAGTGTAAAAGGTATAAAGGATAGTTGAATTAAATAAAAACTGCGTTTTTTAATGATCATAGTATGCAGATAGTTAACCATCAAAATAAAATTATAACAAAAAGTAACTAGTATTAATTGTGTTTGGATGAAAACATAAGAAGTCTCCCAAACGAACTCCCATATCAGCATTCCTTCTACATTTGATATCTCCACATCTAAAGCAACAGTCTTTTTAAATTTCATCAAATTCTGAGCACTGTAAATTTTTCCGCCTTTTTTCTATTTCAATAGCAACGGTTGCCATTTTGAGGTTTGGTGACTAGACACCAATAATACACATGCTAGACATTTGATCCTATTTTGAGAACTTCCAGTTTTCCCACCTTTTTCCGTTTCCATGACAACGAGTGCCATTTTTAAAAATTCTAAGTACAAAATGTGAAATGATACTGTTCTAACTTCCCATCAAGTTTCAATACCCTACCATCTCTGAGAATTAGTTACACAAAACAGGGCGACTTTCCCGCCTTTTTCCTCTTTCTATGGCAACGGTGGCCCAACGTTTGGGAAACTTAATTAAAAATAAGCGACTTGGTGTCTTACCTGCTTAATTAATATTTTTATTATAGTGTTATACATTTATTGCTTTTACAGCTAAATAATACTTGTATGCTGTTAATTTAGTTTGTTACTTTTTATGTTTATTTTTACTCTATGTAAATTAAATGCTATTAAGTACTCATTTGCAAGACAAGAAACTTCTTATATTTGATCATGAAATGTCATGAGGTGTGATGCAAATTTGAAAATTAATGTGGACATGATTTTTTTCACATGAATATAGCAGATAAAAAGAGTTGTCTTTCTTTCAATAAATATGGTCGCACAAAAATGAAACAAATGCACATGAGACAAAGTCTACACAAAAACATGGTAGAACCGAGCAATGGAACAACGTTTTCATTATTGATCGTCATCTTCACGTTACCATGAGGCCTTCAACAACGAGTTTTGCTCATAGCTCATAGTAATTTCAAAACGGCTCCTACCCGCGGTTTGAGCGGAACTCACTACTTATTGTCGAACAACACCATATGCATTTTTTCGCCCATGGAGGCAGGATCGTAAACAATCATAAAATTAACCGGTAAAGAGCTCTTGCAATCACTGTCATCCTTTGCCTGCCAAAAGCACTAGTGTCAAAAGCTAGTGAACAATAACAATATACAGGCTAACACAGGGCAATCATAAAGTTGATTGTTAGAAAACTTGGCATTCAAAATAGTGAGAACTGGGCACCATAAACAGGTGGTCAGAATAACATAAAAAATAAATAATGATATGCCAAAATTTTAAAGTATGATAGTATATGTATATGAAAAATTCTCTCAAGAATAAGTACACAATAACTTAAATATATAAAGAAAACTCATTTATTGCATGGGGAATCTTTTTACAGACTATACATCGCAGGAGAGACAAAGTAGTCTAAAGTAAAAAAAAATGCAGTAAATGCTTTTGAGTCAAAGCCTCTTGAAATACATGATAGAACAAATCATTTGAACAACGCTTTTGTTATTGTTCTTCATCTTGAAGTCATCATGAGGCCTTCAATACTGAGATTTGCTAATACCTCAGATCAAGTCGGCCCTAATACGGGTTTGAGTGGAATTCATTGCTAATTGTCAAATATGGGTACATGCATCCTTTTTTGAGCCCATAAAGGCATGATCGTCAACAAAAATTAAATTAACCGGTAGTGAACTCTTGCAACCACTGTCATCAGTTGCCGTACAAAAACACTAGTGTCCAAAGCTAGTGAACAATAACAATGTACAGGCTAAAACAGGGCACTCATAAAGTCGATTCTAAAAAAAAATTGGCATTCAAAATAGTGAGGTGTGGGCACCATAAACAGGTGGTAAGAATAACATTTGGAAATTACAAAATAAATAATGATATGCCAAAATTGGAAAGTATGATAGTATATCAACGCGGGAAATTCTTTCAAGTACAACTACACAATAACTTAAATATATAAAGAACACATATTTATCGTATGGGGAATCTTTTTACAGACCCTACATTGCAGGAAAACCAACCTAGTTTAAAGTGAAAAAAATGCAGTAAATGCACTTGAGACAAAGTCTCTTGAAATATATGGTAGAACAAATTAATTGAACAACTCTTATGTGTTGTTCTTCATCTTGATGTCACCATTAGGCCTTCAACACTGAGATTCGCAGATCAAGACGACCCTAGCACAGGGTTGAGCGGAATTTATTACTAATTGTGGAACAAGGGTACATGCATCCTTTTTCAGCCCATAAAGGCGGGATCGTAGACAAAAATTAAATTAACCGGTAATGAAATCTTGCAATCACTGTCATCAGATGTCGGACAAAAACACTAGTGTCCAAAGCTTGTGAACTATAACAACATCTATACAAATTCAGGGCTCTCTTAAGTCAATAATTTTAAACATTAACGAGATGAAATCCACCTGCAGAATTCTAAAATAGTAATATTTGATTTTTTTTTTCATTTTTGTCGGTCCAGTCTGTGTTTTATCACTTATGCTTACTTGATAAGATAATTATCTTGATGCTTCATTTGACTTCGTGTACAAGTTTATAATAGATATACTTTCTCACCTGGATAACAAGGTTTGTAAGGGGTTTGGTGATTTTCTTCAGATATTCTTGTTTCTCTAAAGTTTCTCTTTTGGTTGGTATTGATGATACAATCTCATAACTCAGATGATAAAGATATCCTACAGTAAAGACATTTCCATCATACAATTTTGTACTTGTTTTAGAAAATAAATACTGATTAAAAATAACAATTCTGAATGAAATCAAAACGCAAATCCTGAAATTCTTGCACAAAGTAAGACTTCTTTTCCACGTGCTTGGCAATTTCCGTTTTAAACCTCTAATTTTTGGGGGATGGGTGGGGGTGTAATACTGTGTTTTAAAGCTTTGTCAGAGAATTGCTAACATAACTTTACTTGCTAAAATAACGGAAAAATATTACTGTTAAATTGTTCTTAAACTACATCTTTTTTATATTTTGTTTGTTTAAGGAAGGGGGGGTAGACCTGGGGTAGGAGGAGATAACTCTGTTTTTCACTTTTTTATTACTTACACAAACAAATAGAATCATTACAAAAGGTATAATAACAAGAGGCTCTCAAGAGCCTGGTTCGCTCACCTGGACCATGGCTGACATAAATAAAAAGGCATTTCCAATAGGAAAAACAAAACACAAAATTTAGCATAATACTTTTTCCCTAAAATTATAGTGTTCTTGTTTGGTTTCCATGGCAACTGAAAGCTCTACTATCCATTACAACCCATAACAGAACACCATTCAAAAAAAAATTTGGGCAGGGGTTCCCCTTATAATCAAGGTAATACATATTGCTGAAATTAAAACATTCAGATCACAATTCAAATAAAAATTCAAAATTTGGGCAGAGGTTCTAATTGGACTAGTAGTTCCTGAGAAGAAGATCTTTGAATGTATATTCCCATAGGGTCCAATGTTAAAACTATGTTCCCCGCTGGCGGCCATCTTGGATGAGGTACGGACCTGCCAGAAACCGTTTTTTTTTTTGGAAGGGACCATCTAAGGACCATTGTGACTAAGTTTGGTTATAATTGGACTTGTAGTTTCTGGGAAGATCTTTGAATGTCTTTTCCATAGGGTCCAATGATAAAACTATGTTCCCGCTGGCGGCCATCTTGGATGAGGTACAGACCTGCCGGATACCTTTTTTGGAAGGGACCATCTAAGGACCATTGTGGCTTAGTTTAGTTTTAATTGGACTGGTAGTGTCTGAGAAGAAGATCTTTGAATATTGTTTCCATAGGGTCCAATGTTAAAACTATGTTCCCCGCTGGCGGCCATCTTGGATGAGGTACGGACCTGCCGGATACCTTTTTTGGAAGGGACCATCTAAGGAACATTGTGACTAAGTTTGGTTATAATTGGGCTGGTAGTTTCTGAGAAAAAAATGTTTGAATGTCTTTCCCATAGGGTCCAATGTTAAAACTATGTTCCCCGCTGGCGGCCATCTTGGATTAGGTACGGACCTGCCGGATACCTTTTATGGATGAAACCATCTAAGGACCATTGTAACTAGGTTTGGTTATTATTAGACTGGTAGTTTCTGAGAAGGAGATCTTTGAATGTCTTTCCCATAGGGTCCAATGTTAAAACTATGTTCCCCGCTGGCGGCCATCTTGGATTAGGTACGGACCTGCCGGATACCTTTTTGGATGGAACCATCTGAGGACCATTGTGACTAAGTTTGGTTATAATTGGACTGGTAGTTTCTCAGAAGAAGATCTTTGAATGTCTTTCCCATAGGGTCCAATGTTAAAGCGGGTCCAATGTTGAAGCTATGTTCCCCGCTGGAGGCCATCTTGGAATAGGTACGGACCTGCCAGATACTTTTTTTGGAAGGGACCATCTAAGGACCATTGTGACTAAGTTTGGTTATAATTGGACTTGTAGTTTCTGACAAGAAGATCTTTGAATGTCTTTTCCATAGGGTCCAATGTTAAAACTATGTTCCCCGTTGGCGGCCATCTTGGATGAGGTACGGAACTGCCGGATACCTTTTTGGAAGGGACCATCTAAGGACCATTGTGACTAAGTTTGGTTATAATTGGGCTGGTAGTTTCTGAGAAGAAGATCTTTGAATGTGTTTTCCCATAGGGTCCAATGTTAAAACTATGTTCCCCGCTGGCGGCCATCTTGGATGAGGTACGGACCTGCCGGATACCTCTTTTAAAGGGGATCCTCCAAGGACTAATGTGACCAAGTTTGGTTCCAATTGGCCCAGTGGTTCAGAGGAGAAGATCTTTGAATGAAAAGTTTACGACAGACGGACGGACGACGGACGGACGGATGACGGACGACGGACGCCAAGTGATTGCAAAAGCTCACCCTGGCATAGCCAGGTGAGCTAAAAATTTCAAAATTGTACAATTTTTTCCACACAGCAAATAAATATTAATTTTGTCATGAAAACAAATACCCAACATCCAGTTATTTATAATGAGAGAATTTTACTCAATATTTTTGCAACGCTGTCCAAAGATAATGAAAATATGTAAAAGTCAGATTTCTTCCAAGGGAGGTAATTTATAGCACAGATTCAGCAAGTTTATTGATTTTTACCCACTTTATTCTAAATTAAGAAAAAATGGGACGATAAAATTTTCTAAATTTTTAATATATCTTACATATACTAGTTTTCTTTCTATTCTCAGTTTTTGGTGAAAATTAAAAACGACAGAATTTTTTACAAGAAGTATTTAATAGTGATCAAAACAGAGTAAAGATTTCCGCCTATATAATTCAGTACACCCATAAATTTCAGTTCAAACTAGTTAAATTTACTATCATTATTCATGCTTAATTTCACACAAATCTAAAATACAAAATTTTGCATTTGAAATAATTTCAAATAAAATACAAATTTAATTAGAGCCAATTTTATACACAACAATCAAGTCCTGAACGGACCAAATGACTAAATACCGAAGTTACTGTGAATTTTAATTCTGCATATGCGCATTTCGACAACTTATGTCTCTTCAGTGCAGATAAAATCTAATCTAAAATAAAACCAAACGATATGAGGAAACAGGGTATCTTTAATGACCACTAGACATAAAACGGGACGGTAAAAATTGTAGAAAATTGCTGAAAGTCGACATGAACATGTGTAGTTTTAATACAGAAAATATTAAGAAAATTAAACGAGAGGAAAATTTTAGGCTTCCCCAGGTCTACCCCCTTAAATTACGGTCTGCAGTACGTTATATCCACTTACCATCATAGATCATCAGCGCAAACAATTTTTCACGAATGCCATTTGCTATAATGATCATAAAAAATTGTGTGTTATTTTCACTGCATCAGATCAAACAATTTCTCAAACTTGCTAACTGCAATGAACAAACTTACTGCATGCAGCTTAAGGTCATGGAACTTGAAGCCTGCACGAGTTCATACAAACTTGCTCTCTGCACCATTTAAAACAACTTCACTGTATAAGTAGATCATACACGCCTGTAATTTGTTTAGATGATACAAACTTCCCGTTTTTTATCGGAAATTTTGAAATTGAAAACATGTCAACTTATTCTTCGGTCAATCTGTGTATTTAAAAATTGAGTGCATGCTTACTTGATATTAAGAATTTACTCACCGGTTATTACTTCTATAGGTAAAAGTATTATCACAGTAAGCCAGTTGAACATATCATGTACTGTAGCACCAGCAAATGCTCTCCTAAAATCATCTTTGTTTGTTATTTGCCCCATTGATACAATTGTGTTGGTAACTGAAGTTCCTATGTTAGCTCCCATTACAATGGGAATGGCTGTCCTCACGTCCAATACTGCATTAAAAAGAAACAAAACAAATAGACGTCTTAAATAAATTTACAAATGAATACCGAAGCAAGGGGAAAAAATCGTATATCCAGAATGCATGGCAATATAAGGATTGCATACATACATAGAACGTTAATGACAAAGACGAAACAAACAGTGCATAAAACAAACGCCACAAAAAATAAGGCACTAATAGTGTGAACCCCTTACAAACAGGAGTGTTGTCAGGTGCTCCGGAAGGGTGAGCATGACCTGCTTCACATGTGACACCCGTCACACAGCTAGTAAAATAAATGGTGTTGAAAAAATACAAACCAGGGGCGTAGCTGAGTTCAAAATGATGTGCAAGCAAAATTTAGTCATGTGGATTGATGATGACCCGCGAAACAGGTAGCCCACCTCGAGTAGCGAGGTGTTCCTAACGACAGGGGGTCTCAGGGCTAAGATATACAAAATCCTACAACCTGGCACCCCCCTGGCATTTAATTTCATTTTCAAAAACATAGGTTTTAGAGACGTGGAAAAAGCACAAATATTTTTTTTAGTTAATAAAACAACATTTAGTAATTTTAATAACAGAGCTGCCACCGAATGACAGCCAGTTATATACCCCCGCTCATTGAACCCTGAATTAATATGTAAAGTGCAAATTTAAGTAAATATTTACCCAATACACGTGTTGACACAATGCAATTGTGGGGCCCTATCTGTGGACACAAAACAAAAATGGACATGAAAAAAAACTATCAAAGATATCGATGAGTAGATGTGACAGTCTTGAGAAGGAGAGATACGGCACTACATCATGATGTCATATAAGCTTCAGACCAACCATCATATAATTACACAAGCTGAGCAATCCTTGACGAAAAATTGCAATGTATGCCTATTATGGAAAAAAAAACAAAGCTATGTACAAATGGGACGTATGTGAGTGATATACTTGAAAAGGGAGACGTACCATCATCATACCAATTTAGCTTTCGACCAAATATCAAATCATTACTACATACACAAATAACTAAATACCGAAGTTACTCAAGTTAGGAAATCCTTGACGAAAGATGTTCCGGATCAATTCTTTTTTTTGAAGTTACCTTAAGATAAGAAATAAAAATCTCCAGTCTTTGTATATCCGTAGCCAAAACATGCAATTCCATACAAACAAAATACAAAGCATGTTCTTGTTTGTTCTACCAAAACCCGATTGACGAGTTCTTCCTTTTCAATACCGATACTCTTTCAACTGATTGGTTGATGGATTGATTACATAGTTGGATTTAATGTCTAGTGAGCAAAATAATCAGGACCAGGCCGATAACAAATAAATCAATTCAAAAAGTTAAAAGAAAAATGAAATAAGGGTGTAAGGGACAACCGAGACAAAGAGGTTTGACTGGTTCTGTATTGAAGCGGAGAAATGGGTAGGGGCAGGAAATTTAGTTTTCTATACTGCCTTTTGGGGATTTTTCATATTGAAGCATATATAGAGAGTCTTAGAACTTCAGTCGTTTTTAATGATTCAAACTAGAATTCTACTACAGCATCAAAACGTTTGAAATATTGAAGTGCCAAAATTGCACCAATCTGAGAAAGGTTGGAAATCATAATACTCCAAGAGACGTATACAGTAAATTCTGTATAATCTGTTTATAGCTTTTTGTTCATGAATGAGCACCAAATGAATTTTCGTGATTTCAGTATTTATCTGCAACTATTGATTCTATCTACCCAAATTAAAATGAAACGAAGTTTGTGCGAAGCTTTTTCCCGCATCTGCATTCAAATTATAGTTGTTCACCTGTTTATTATCAATCAATTAAATGGTCCAACCAGTAAAATATTGTCAGTACGTAAACTTTATCGCAGAAAAAAACTTAATCATAGGCCCTATTCTAAGAACGAGTCAGGTTTTGTCCCGGTTTATGGAGAAAAATAAAAAATGGAGACATGGAATCCATAGAAGCCCCTCGAAAATCAAATGATCTAGGGTTTACTGAAAATTAATTATCTTGATGTGAAAGTGTTGTTTGCATATGAGCTCGACTCCCACTCATTATTGAGTATGTTCACTTTTGTTTCTTGCTTTGAAATGTCACTATCTGTTAAGAGAGCTAGATCTGGATAAAGGCAGCAGCAAATGAGATGACCTTTTTTCAAATAAACATCAACATCTTCTACGTTTTGAGAACTACAGTCCCTGGACAACCCGTATTAGCTTCATCGGGAGAACTACTAGTCTCAGTACATCGTCCGTTATTTTCCTTTTGAAGATAATAACCCAGCTTCTTCATATTGTATACCTTCGGCTATTAAACTTTGTGATGATAAATTAATATATGTCCGGATAAAAACATCAATCAGAAATGACCAAAAATTCGTGTTTCGTGTTTGTTAGTAACTGTTACTGTGGTTATTACTTTTTTTCTCTCTTCCTCTGCTGATTTTTTTTCTTTTTTTTTTTGAAAAATGATGTGCAAGCAAGTGATATTTTGCGTAAAGGGAGCTATGCGCCTGCAAACAGTAAAAGCGTTTTTCCTTTGCTTGGTTCTTCTATGTATTTGTAGAAACTGTCTAATGTGCATTTACTTCATATCTTTTAGAGTTTGTCTCTCCTGTCGTGTGGAGTCCGTAAAAAAGATTCCCCGTGCGAGAGATGCATGCTCTCTATATATTTCAGTTATGGTATACTTGTTCTTGAGATAATTTCTCGAAAGAATGTACTATCATACTTTAAAATTATGGCATTTTGTTATTTTTTGTAATTTCTAAATGTGATTGTAGTGTCCATATCTCGCTATTTCACAATGCCAAGTTCTTACAATTGACTTTATGAGCGCCCTGTGTTTGTCTATATGTTATGATTGCCAACTAGCCCAGGACACTAGTGTTTTTGTTTGGCGAAGGAAGACAGTGATTGTAAGAGTGGCTATGCTTGTTAACGATCCCATAACCATTGGCTCAAAACAAAATATGGATGTAGCGTTGTTCGACAATTAGCAATGAATACCAATGAAAACGGTGCTATGGGCCGTCCTGAACTTACAAAGGTATGAGAAAAGCTCATTGGTAAATGCCACATGGCGATTTCAAAAGTATCATTGCTTGGTTCTATCATGTGTTTGAATAACTGCTTTTAAGCACATTTTGTGAATATATGAAGTTTTAATTCGTCTTTGATAAGTGTAAACATTGTTTTATTAGATTCTAGACCAACATTCGTGATGTGATATTGATTCTACATATTCCAATATACATACATTCTCCGCCCACCATGCCTACAACTATGGACGTTGTGGTTGATGAGCTTTGAACAAGGACTGTAGCTAGGACACCAATCATTACACCTGCCACTGGATTTGATAATATTTTATTATTTCGGAACACTTGCCCTGCTGCTTTTCCTAGAAAAACAAAAATGATGCTTGAATTTAAGCAAAAAAAGCAAATCTCATCAAAATAAGGGTATTTTTGGTACTGAACTGATAATAAATAAGTATTTTTAAATTTAAGATAAAAGTACTTCATACTCCATTCGCATTTTTAACCCAAATTTAGAAAAAATAAAACAATCTACAATTAGAAAAATACCGATCTGTCATTTTCAGTTAAAAAAACAAATACATAATTGAGAAAATTGAATGTTTATATCTTACATTACAATAGTGAAACCTACCTCCCAGCAATTTGAATCCATCACTTAGGAATGTCAAAGAGCATATGAAGAAATAAAGGAAAGCCAAAAACAAAATTATTCTGATAGTTATCCATGTTACTCTCCATATTTTACCGCCTGTTCCCAGCTCTGAAAGAAAACAAGAAAATTATTGACGCAAGCGTCAAATCATAGGCCGCCTAATATTGAAATTTTAAAAGTGTTGCATTTTTCATGGGAGTTTGTAATATTTAGATTGTGAAGCAATTGTGTACAAAATGGAAATGTATGTTCTTAAGTGAGAGCAGATCACAAAACATAAAAGCTGACAGTGCCAAAGCCTGTGAATGATGGAAAAGCAAGTCCTATGTCTTGTTGCCTGTGACATTTTTTGGATATAAGGGTACCTTAAATTCGTGCTCTCAAAAGCTTATATAATTATGAATAAATCCGCGGGAAATGTGTGGAACGAATTCACGTTATAAATTAAAGACCCGTTAGGCGATAAAAAATCACTTTGTTTTCATAATCTACTTGTATTTATTGTACATGTGTTTCCACTATGTATATATTATCACAATTATGCGACATGGTGATTACATTACAGTAGTTTATTATTTAAAGCATACCTTTTCAACTCCTTCAAGGCATCCAATTAAAAATCGATTCTAAATTTGCTCCAAAACATTCATGTATCTATGACAACCATTTTTTAACTGAAAACTTCAGGTATATGATGATGAAAGACATCAAAATTGATTGTAAAAAAATTTGAAAGTTTGAACATTAAAATTATTATTTTTTTAGACTTGTATTTTTTTTTTACATGTACCATCAACTAAATTCCTTCCGCGGTAAATCATGTCATTTGTACAAATCCTATATCAAATAACGGACCGCTTCGTGGCGGCCCGTAATTAACAATGAAAGGGTATTGAGTAAATGCACATGAGTCTCTACAAATACATGGTTGAACTAAGCAATTGAACGATGTTTTTATTGTTGTGATCTCGAAGTCATCTTCAACAATGGACTTTACTCATACTTCACAGTAAAGTCCAGATGGTCCGTCTATCATGTTCAAATTAATCTTATTCTTCATATTCTGCAGAGATCTTCACAACAAGAACAACTTCACATAATGTTGGTTAACTTGGAGAGTTTTGTTAAACTGGAAGAGTGTTGGTAAACTTGGAGTTTTGGTAAACTGGAAGAGTTTTGGTAAACTGAAAGTTTTGGTAAACTTGGAGAGTTTTGGTAAACTGGAAGAGTTTCTGGTAAACTGTAAGAGTTTTGGTAAACTGGAAGAGTTTTGAAAAAATAACAATGTGTCAAGAAATACTACAAGTG
>MJUU01026278.1:119005-137709 GCA_002080025.1 Modiolus philippinarum
GGCAAGGTCAAGGTCAAAATGTCTACAAATATGGTACCACTAGAAAGCTCTCATCATAAGGAAGTCACATACCAAATATAAACACCCTACCACTAAAAGTCTACCTTCTACAGGCAAGGTTAAAGTTTTTGAAAAATTACCCTCAGGGCAAGGTCAAGGTCAAAATGTCTACAAACATGGTACCAGAAGAAAGCTCTCATCACAAGGAAGTCACATACCAAATATCAACATCCTAGCTCTTCAGGTCTCCATTCCACAAGCCAGGTTAAAGTTTTGCTGACGCCGACGACGCCGACGCCGGGAGTATGACAATAGCTCTCCGGACATTCGTCCCGGCGAGCTAAAAATCACTTTTTTTTTTCATAATCTACTTGTATTTATTGTACATGTGTTTCCACTATGTATATATTATCACAATTATAAATTGCAACATGGTGATTACATTACAGTAATTTATTAATTAAATCATGCCTTTTCAACTCCTTCAAGGCATCCAATTAAAAATCGATTCTAAATTTGCTCCAAAACATTCATGTATCTATGACAACCATTTTTTTAACTGAAAACTTCAGGTATATGATGATGAAAGACATCAAAATTGATTGTAAAAAAATTTGAAAGTTTGAACATTAAAATCATTATTTTTTTAGACTTGTAATTTTTTTTTACATGTACCATCAACTAAATTCCTTCCGCGGTAAATCATGTCATTTGTACAAATCCTATATCAAATAACGGACCGCTTCGTGGCGGCCCGTAATTAGCAATGAAAGGGTATGGAATAAATGCACATGAGTCTCTACAAATACATGGTTGAACTAAGCAATTGAACGATGTTTTTATTGTTGTGATCTCGAAGTCATCTTCAACAATGGACTTTACTCATACCTCACAGTAAAGTCCAGATGGTCCGTCTATCATGTTTAAATTAATCTAATTCTTCATATTCTGCAGAGATCTTCACAACAAGAACAACTTCACATAATTTTGGTTACATTGGAGAGTTTTGTTAAACTGGAAGAGTGTTGGTAAACTTGGAGTTTTGGTAAACTTGAAGAGTTTTGGTAAACTGAAAGTTTTGGTAAACTTGGAGAGTATTGGTAAACTGGAAGAGTTTCTGGTAAACTGTAACTGTAAGAGTTTTGGTAAACTGGAAGAGTTTTGAAAAAATAACAATGTGTCAAGAAATACTACAAGTGGGTTTGGTTTTGGTATTCCTTCTCGATATTTATAATATTTCGTGAAACTAAAGAATATATTTCTGATTTTCATTAGCGTTCTGTTTATTTCCTGATTTTCATTAGTGTTCAGATTATTTTCTGATTTTCACTGGTGTTCAGAATTTCTGATTTTCAGCACTGCTCACAACATTTCTGATTTTCTTTCGTGTTTCGTGTTTATTAGTATACTTATATTTCCTTATCACAAATAACAAAATAACGAAGTTACTGTTGATTTACTCTTTGCATAAGCGCATTTCGACAACTTACGTCTCTTCAGTGCAGATCAAATCAAATCATTTGGAAAGCCATATACCGAAATATGGGTAAAGTTGATATGGAACAAATTATCAAAGGGGTCTAAATAGTAAAGATAAAATTAGAAAAGGACAGAGCTATGCGAGAGGGGGGATCTTTGTTTTAATGAAGCCATACCTATCCCAAAACATTTCAAAATAGTTGATCCTACATGGAAGTTTGTGGTACTAGAGTACTTAATTTGGTGCTGGTGTCCTTAATTCATAAAGGGGTAAGAAAATGAAGAACAAAGCGTCATATAATGCTGTTGAATCAAGGACGTATAATGACATCGCATCGATAATGTGATTTTCAAATATATGTTAAAACACTGTTAGCATTTTTGTCAACAACATATGTACATGTGATTTTCTGTTTTATCCTCTCCCAAAAGTGAAGTGGTAACTCCCACATAGAAGTTGTCTTTCAACATCCCGGTACTGTCGTACTTAATATGACTTTATGACCCGAACGGGTTACAAATGAACGTGATTTTGTATAAATTAAATGCTCTGGTGAACGTAAAACCCGTTGATCATCAGTGATTAAATCAACATTTTGTAAACAAAATGTTTAAAAACCTTTTTAAACGTTACTTTAGTCAACAATTTATATACTGTAAACTAATATTGGTATGAGATGTTATTTTATTTGTACTTTTTTTCTCTTTTTATCAAGTTCCTTATTAGTCCCCTACCGGTATCGCCGCAAGAGACTTCAAATTTGTACTCCGCCAGTTCGTCTATCCATCAATCGCTCTGAGAACACAACAGGGTTCTCATAAGCATACAACCGCGCCGATTTAAGTTGAAACTTTCATTCGTGGCAACGTAGATAAATCTCATTCAATGCAGACACAACAACAGTAAGAAACGTCATAAATTAATCACCCGATAACAGGTACTATTATCACGAGGAAGGACAGGTGACAAAATGTTACATTGTGTACACAATATTTTGTCTGTTTCGTCCACATTTGATGACATTATGTTTTCTTCAACACAGAGGCTGGCAAAAGATATTCTAGTAAACGTCACAAACTGACGGTGGGGACAGATTTATTGAATCGGTTCTAAAAGTAAACAACAAACATATTATTTATATAACTGAAATTATCTAAAGTAAAGTTTTATAAATGAAACGAGAAAATTTCAAAAATAAAATCAGGAAAATAATTATTATATTATCATTTCATAAAATGGGACCCGATTGTAGCTCTCGTTCAAGTCACATACAATGACCTCAAATAATTTTGCAGGGCTACCGGTTATCTAAACGTCAATTGAATACCCAATAAATGTTCAAAGATTCTTTTTGGTGATTTATTTCATTTTTACTATGCCAAATATATGATGTTTGTATGACAATAAATATCATTTTTATGTTTACAAATACAATTGAATATTCTTAAGTTCGGAGGTGTGCGATGTTGGAATAATTCATTCCGGGATTTTTTGGGGCCAATTCTGTTTCTATCCTAAAGCAAATATATATATAAAAAAATGTCGTTCCTTCCTTTTTTTTTTGGAAACTAGAATAAAAAAACAAGAGTTGTCAGAAGGCAACATAGCTCGCCGGGGATTCCAGTAACTTCAATGCACAATAAATTCGAAAGTAATAAAAAACTTTCTTCACAAGAAAGTTACATATCAAATTTAAACACCCTATCACTAAACAACTTAATTCTAGAAGCAAAGTTAAAAGTTTTTAAAAAATTGCCCTCAGGGCAAGGTCAAGGTCAAAATGTCTACAAATATGGTACCATTAGAAAGCTCTCATCAAAAGAACGTCATATGCCAAATATCAACACCCTACCACTAAGCAACTTAATTCTAGAAGTGAAGTTAAAGTTTTTAAAAAATTGCCCTCAGGGCAAGGTCAAGGTCAAAATGTCTACAAATATGGTACCTTTAGAAAGCTCTCCTCATAAGGCAATTACATACCAAATTTAAACACCCTATCACTAAACAACTTAATCCTAGAAGCAAAGTTAAAAGTTTGTAAAGAAATTGTCCTCAGGGCAAGGTCAAGGTCAAAATGTCTACAAATATGGTACCATTAGAAAGCTCTCATCAAAAGAACGTCATATACCAAATATGAACACCCTACCACTAAGCAACTTAATTCTAGAAGTGAAGTTAAAGTTTTTAAAAAATTGCTCTCAGGGCAAGGTCAAGGTCAAAATGTCTACAAATATGGTACCTTTAGAAAGCTCTTCTCATAAGGAAGTTACATACCAAATATGAACTCCCTGCCACTAAAAGCCTACTTTCTAGAGGCAAGGTTAAAGTTTTTTAAAAATTGCCCTAAGATCAAGGTCAAGGTGAAAATGTCTACAAATATGGTACCTTTAGAAAGCTCTCCTGATAAGGAAGTTACATACCAAATATGAACTCCCTACCACTAAAAGCCTACCTTCTAGAGGCAAGGTTAAAGTTTTTTAAAAATTGCCCTAAGGGCAAGGTCAAGGTCAAAATGTCTACAAATATGGTACCTTTAGAGAGGTCTCATCATAAAAAAGTTGCATACCCAATATGAACACCCTACCACTAAAAGCCTAACTTCTAGAGGCAAGGTTAAAGTTTTTTTAAAAATTGCCCTAAGGGCAAGGTCAAGGTCAAATGTCTACAAATATGGCACCACTAAAAAGCTCTCATCATAAGGAAGTTACATACCAAATATGAACACCCTATCACTAAAAGCCTACCTTCTAGAGGCAAGATTAAAGTTTTTTAAAAATTGCCCTAAGGGCAAGGTCAAGGTCAAAATGTCTACAAGTATGGTACCAAAAGAAAGCTCTCATCACAAGGATGCCACATACCAAATATCAACATCCTAGTTCTTCAGGTCTCTATTCCACAAGCCAGGTTAAAGCTTTGCTGACGCCGACGCCGACGACGCCGACGCCGGGGTGATGACAATAGCTCTCCGGACATTCGTCCCGGCGAGCTAAAAACACAAATAAAAGTAGAAAAATTAAGAAAAACAATTTCCTTTAATTTATTCTATCCTCGTCAAAATTGACCGTATTTGCAGCATTTTTTTCTTCAAATCAAAACCAAATATTATTTATTTTCATTGACAATTTTCAATTGCATCAAGATTAAATTATTTTTTACCAAATACTAATCGAAAAGACTACTATTCATGGTCGTCTTATAATAGATATGTTCAGATAATTTCAAGTTGGGTTATACCCATATGCAGTGGTTCTATATTATTATTCTTCTTTTCTACATAAGCTCTTAAAACTTGTGTTCCGATTCCGGAACAGTAGTCACAGAACCTAAGAGAAAGTTTCCATTAAGATTTTTATACAAGTGTGGACCCAAATTACGTCTCGTCCGTCCCTACATGGTCACAAAATTGGTGTGAAAACTCAAACTGACTAAATCAGAAAACTAAACATGTTAACTAGACTGTGAAATTAGGATAACTGACAAAAGCAAACAGCACACTGTCACGTATCACCTAAAACTAAAATGCCAAATATCAGTGACCTACCACTGATAGATACTGAAAAACAAAACATGTTCACTAGACCATGAAAATGGGGTCAAAGGCTAAAGCTTAATAGCAGGCTGACGGGTTCCATCTAAGACAAACCCACATACCAAATATTATTGACCTTACATTAAAAGATACTGGAAAACTTAACATGACCACTGGACCATGAAATTGAGGTCACGTACAAAAGCCATTTAGCAGACTGTCATGTACTACCTACGACCAACCTACATTACATAAATCATTGACCTGCCACTTATAGATACTGAGAAACTAAACTAACCACAAAAACTTTACATGTCATTAGACCATGATATTGAGGTCAAAGACAAAAGCTGAATAGCAGACTGTCATGCACTACTCAAGACCAACCTATATACCAAATATCATTGACCTAACACTTATAGTTACTGAGAAAATGACCTAATCACAAAAACTTAACATGCTCAACAGACCGTGAAATTGAGGTCAAGGACAAAAGCCATATGCCAGACTGCCATGTGCTACCTAAGACCAATCTACATACCATATATCATTAACCTGCCACTTATAGTTACTGAGAAACTAAACTAAGCACAAAAACTTAACATGTTCATTGGACCGTGATATTGAGGTCACAGACAAAAGCCATATAGTAGATTTTCATGTTCTACTCAAGACCAACCTATATACCAAATATCATTGACCTACCACTTATAGATGACCTAATCACAAAAACTAAACATGAAAGTTTACGTCGCCGTCGCCGCCGCCTCCGCCGACATACTTTGTACGCATGTCTCGCTTTCCGCGACTTTCGTCGCGGGCGAGACAAAAATGCAGAAACTCAGATAATTTGGTATTGGTTCATTTGAGGCTCCCGGCATGTGTGTTGTGGATATTTTTAAGGCGTTCCACACAAGACAGAAAGATAATCAGAAATTCCTCTTTCCTAGAGTTAATAAAAGGGGTCTTCATCTTGAATGGTCAAATCTTCATTTAATCATAATCGTCGGAAATAAATCCATGCACTGTATAAATTTGTCAAAATAAAAGGTATTATTTTATTTCTGAACATCAGGCAGAGAGGAAAGCAAAACTGTCCCGAAAGTGGAAAATTCTCTTCAAATAGGAGTGAATTCGAATTATTTTCTTTTTGTGGCCACGTATCTGAATTGACTGGTCATGAATCGAATTATTGTCTAGTTAAAATTTAATTGATGATTGCTTTCACGATAAAGGGGTGTGCTCTAAATCATGCTTGATGCCTATACACATGTATGTCAATTATATGTCCGACCAATGAGAGTTACATAATCTTGCGACTTATCAACGCGCATATGAAAACTGTTAAATGCTCTTTGTGACGTATTCATGTTTACAATCTGAGTGGTGAAAAGAATGTATGACAAGGTCACAAATCTGTGACGCGTCAATAAACGAAAATTTCTGCTTAATCCGGTTTGGTTGTAGAGTCCTCGGTAACGTTAGTTTTCATAGACTTCATACGACAACGTCACAATACGAATTCCTCGTAAAAAGTTCAAACGGGAATAACACAATTTCACTAAATGTAAACTTATGTAAAATCAAAAATGGTAAATATACATGTTATACAACTTTTATATGTTAGAAATGTTGTTTCGTGGTCTATTTAATTCAGTTTTTTTATAAATGGCATTTGAAAACATCCTCCTAGTACCGCATCATTAGTAAACCATATAAGAATCGAAAAAGATTATTACAATTGGGCTCTATTGACAAATATAAGGTCTGTCCATGTTCTTATTCACATAGAGCTCAATTGTAATTATGTATTTCTTAATTTTGTTGCGAGTCACATAGTAAGTATGATGACTATCGTGGTGGGGGAGGGGGTGTGATAGGACAGTCTACCTGCATGTATGTAGGGTTAAATAGCAAGTAAATCGACTAAGCTGACGTATAGATTCTTTAGCTCAATAGGAGTGAGTGCTGGAGGTCCCGGGTTAGATCCCCTGAAGTGACTTATTTTTGAAAGGAAAATCATTTTCTCCGTTACAAGAGTAAACCGCCATGAGTTACCGATCAAGCGTTAGTTGGATTCCGGTCCACTAAATTCTGATGGAGTTGTAGGCCTTGGATTTAGAAAACAAAGTTTAATCGTAATTTTTCCACACTGTTGCAGATACTGATCTAATATTTTGTTTATCACCATAAGTTACTGATGGAGTTAATGTTTTTTAGTCTGCTGATTTTGACCAAAACAGACCTTTGGTTTCCCCTCTCTCTCTCCATGTGCCCACTATCTTGACGTTTACAAAATTTTGGTATAGTGCAGCCGGTAGGAGACAGTGTATTGCTTTTTCATGCCGTCTAAGAATGTTTTTCAACATTAATTTTGTTAACAATTTATACACTGTAATCTGAAATTGTTATTTTAGTTATACTCTTTTGTCTATATATAAGGTTCAGTAATATTTCTGTACTAAAAAATTCGGTTATTGCATGAATATTACGCAATATTCCAGACGATAGAAATAAGGATTTTTTTATTTGGCGACCGACGTCGTAGAATTTGAAAATACATCACCAGTGCCCATTAACTTTTGGCTACTTTCTGTGCAAAATATTATTTTCCTGTACAATGCTCTTCAAAAAGATCTTGCTTATTCCTGTTCAGGGCCGATTCAATAAATGTGTTCCTACCTGACAATCTTGATCGACCGATTCACAATAGACTCTTTCAGAAATTAGTGATTACTGAGTTATCGAACTTGACTGCCAGGTGCCGCATAGCCGGGTGTAGGCTCGGTTTACAGTGGCAACGTATGGTCATTTGTCGTGATTAAATTAATTAAAAAAATAGAATTTTAACATTTTTATTTCAAACAGGTATCCGTTCTGAAAGAATATACCTGTTCAAATTAATTTTTTATAAACTATATAAAAATGCACTTAATATGAAAATCAAGGTAACATTTTTTACCATAATTTTTTTGCGCTTTGTAGAATATTACAGCAATTCATGCTTCCGTCCAGGTGACAATAAACGGTTAGGTAGATTATCATGCATACCTGAGGGCATGACACTTGTCTTTCTCTAATTCTTGTTCAAAATAAATACGTTCCAAATGATGTTAGATGAACTTAATAATCAACATGTTTAGACATTGATCTCACTTGCTGATTGGTTGTCTCGTGTCAGTTTCAAGAAATAGTGCAACCGGATGTTTATGAAATTAACATCTGCATCATTGTCTAGCGAATTGATTTTTACATTTTATGACTAAGATAACTCAATTTATTGATAATATGACATTTTTTATCAAAAATATTACACCCAACACCCCTTTCAATCAAAGGCGCAATGATACACATAGCAACGATGATAACAACAAAATGGCGGCATACTTGAGACTGGAGACTACGGAGATCGCTTTACGTCAAATAAATTGAGTAGGAATTAGAGAAAAAATCTCTAACATTGTTTTCCGGTTTATTACGATAATTTCTCGCATCTCGATAGTTAAATTTTCACATTTTAAAGTTCTCGGATAAACCTCGAACTTTAAAATGTGAAAATTTAACTATCTCGATGTGAGAAATATACGTAATAAACTGGAAACAATGTTAGAGACTATATTTAATATACTGATCAATGTGATTGTTTGAATCAGTTTAATTAATCTTATACCCCTGTTATTGCTTCCACAAAGAAATGAAGGTCATGGATTTTAAAATACAACGTGTTTTAAAATTGTCTACACGCATTTTGTTCTCAGATATAGAACAAAGTACTATCCCGACATCACACAAACCACTTTCCAGTTGGTCTGCTTTTTTTCAAGCACAAAATTATGGCCATCTCTTTTTGGTCGGAGGAAGGTAACTACGGCCAATATCAAAATACAGAAAGTACTCAATATTTTCATTGAATAAACCAAATTTACCCCCTCCAAAAAGAAAAGAAACACAAGTTATGAATTAAAGGAATAAATAGTAAGTTGCGCTATGTTATTTGAATTATTTGAATTTCGTAAAGACTATATCCATTAACTCAAATTATGCATTTTGATCTTTACTTTTTTCTTCACTTTGCGTGTTTTTAGGTGTAAAATTATTTTGTTTCGTGTAACTTTTTAAAAATTTTATTTCCTTGCTGAATGACATCCCGTGCATTATCTTAATAAAATAATGCAGTTGAATTATATATTTGATGTTATTGCTTTGCCGATTTGCTGGTTTTTTTCCTATACTAAAATAATATTACCAGAGACAAAATTTGAATTAAATACTTCTTTGTTGTTTTTTTTAACGTCATAAACAAAATGTGGCAGAAAGCAGATATTTTAAAAGCGTTCAACATTAAATTATTATCATTTTTTTTATTATTCTGGTTAGCTGAATAAAGGCCGTCTCTGCAATCTGCGCAAAATTATGAATATATTTAAATTTTCTATAAAAATATTGATATCCAATTTATTTGTACACACTTGCGGAAAATCTATCAAAAATACGTCAAATATTTTTTTCTGAAATGTAAATGATTAATTTATTAATCTAAATTACTTTTGAATTTGATTTGTTTTCCTTCAGACAAAATTCCATTTTCTTTATCAACTTGTAAAATATCGAACTTCTATACTTAATTAACAGAAGGCGGTTTCTTTGATGTCATAATAACTTTTTTATCACTTAAAAAGGTTTTGATCACTTTCTCAACAGGTGTTATTGGGAGTAATTAATGCGTAATGGTTGAAGTATGACACCTGTATCATTAAACCTTATTCCGATAGACCGACAAACGCCGAGGTGTTACGAACGTTACACCCTTCCTGCAACAAGTTCATTCGGAAGTCGGCAATGGCGGCACCCGTGAATTCGTGAATAAAGGTCTATAAACAGATATGTAAAAAGATGACAAACGGTGTTACATTGTGTATGAATGTAGTTGCACACAATAATTTGTCTGTTTCCGTCCAAATTTGATGACATTATTACACGTCACAAACTGACGGTGGGGACAGAATTATTGAATCGGTTCTATTCATGTTGGGATCGACAATTCTATAATAATGCATTCGATAAGCCTGCCACGCCTCTCTCGCGTCGCTTTGATTATCTACGCTTTTCTGGGTTACAGAACTTCAGTTAATTGATGCTGCGGTCAAGGAAGTGGCAAAACTTTCTGTTTACCGAAATTAAGATTTACACCCAAGGCCGTCTACCTTTCATTGACTCGCCGTCGTGCAAAGACAACATTGTATACATTTGTCAGGTTTTCACGTCTGCTATAACTACAATGTGGACATTTCAACTCGATGAATCAAACACATTGTGTAAGCTTGGGGTGTTAGTCTTGACTTTATTACAATAGAAGTTTTGCCACTTCCGGTAAACGTGAGATCGTCAACTCGGACGCGATCAGCAACGCGGATTGTTGTTTTCATTGCAGTAGGAATATCAGGTGAGAATAGACGGCATATTTGTCTTTTTTCAGACCATCTTTCTAGATTTTTTTTGTTTAGAAAGCAGTACGTATTTCTTGTCGATGTTTTTCTGTCCCGAAGATACACTTACAATGGATATTTGACTGTTTGAAGTCCATTTTGTTCTAGCATTGTGACCACAGTCTAACATTCGAAGCTAAATTTAAGCAAAAACTTTGTATTTCCTATATTAAAAGAGTGTTTAAATTTTCATTGTTTTCATTCAAGATTTAGCTCAATAATAGAATGTATATGTATAAAATAACTTGGAAATATCGTTTTCTTTAACACATGTCGCAATAATTTATGCGATCGGAAGCGATGTAATGAGCGATCGTACAACTTACTATTAATGATAAACAAGCGATCGTGCAACTTTTAAATCAAAATCCATGAAGACAGAATTTAAGGAAGTACTTTGGTTATTTATCATGTTTACTGTCCGATTTTTCTGAAGTTTTTGGCCAGTTATTTTGTCATGGAAATAGAAAATAATTGGTAATAAACGATTACAAAGTTCGCATCGTTATGACACATTGTTACAGCTCAACGCAATTTTGCCTGGATGTTGACCCCACATGAAAATCTACATTAGAAATTTGTTTTGCGAGTATGGAATTCTCTGCTTGTATTGCATCGAGTGCGACCGCATAAGATGCAATACGAGCTGAGAAATCCATCCGAGCAAAACTAATTACTCATAGTGTTTTTATTGCCAATTCAGTTATTCAACTATACCAGATATATGTTTCTTTTTCCACTGAAATATTTTCTTTGGTTAAACATATTATTTTTGGTTAAATATGGCGCTTTCTTTCTTGGGATTATTTTTGTCATGAAACGACAAGGGAAGAGATATCAATACCCTGTTGCTAACGTTCCACAGAGATGGTGATATGTTCATATCAGTGCAGTAATAGAATTATCGTCGCTTGGGAACAATAAAAAATTAAGCTAATTAGCGATAAATGATGTTATCATGACTTTGATCTGAACTCGTTAAATCAATCAAGCAGAAAATATAGGTCAAAAAGACCCAATTTTGTCTGGATGCTGACCTTCCATTAAAGATACATACATCATACCATGTAAAGTGACTTGGACCTGAACTCATCCATAAACTTGAAAGTAAATCAATCAAGCTGAAAATATTGGTCAAAGTACAAATAATTTTTCTTGGCTGCTGACATACCATCTGAGACGCGTGCTTATGCAAGGTTACATGATCCTACCATGTACACTAATATATATTTTTCGATATTTCTGTTTGCCCATTAATCCGTTAATATAGTGCAGCAATAAAGACGTCGTTTACTCCTAACAAACATTTTTTAAACTCATTTGGAGTTATGAAAATTAACCACTTTTTTAGGAAACTATGTGACTGTGTATTAACTCTGGCAGGTCACTCACAAACTTTACCTAAAGTCCTACGGACATATTCAGTTTGTGAGTGAGCTGTCGGGGTTGTACATAGATAATTTCCTTAAACCCATTGTTTAATCATATATTAAACTGTACACTTCTTGAGGAATGCCGTATTTGCAATTCAGGGAGGATGTAGGTTCTCCGCCAGCCACCCAGGATACAAGATTGGTGATTTCTGTTTTTTTTCTACATGTGCGTCGATAGTTTGCCCATCTCCGAGGGCATCATCAACCAAGTAGGCAAAATTCGAGAACGTTCCCCATTCTTTGATATTTTTAATCACTTTCCTTTGTATATCGTTCCCTAAGTCGTGATTGGTTCGAATGCATTGAATAAGTTTAAAAATTATTTCAGCATGACATTCCACAGAACAGTTTCAATTATTATTATGCGTGTGCATTTTCGTAATTTTTATATACCATATTTTACTACCTTCCATAAGGCAAAAATAAATGCAATGGCCGAACAAGAGAACAAAACGCATAGTTTATTCCTTTACCGTACATGTAAAAGTAAGGACTATAGCTGTTCACCTAGACATTTCTTTGGCGTTCACTTATTTAGATTGCATTTTCGTATTCAAGTTAATTGACCTGACAGACCACAACATGTCACCTTGTGTCCGTCTGTCTCTCCATCTGGCATTAAAAACATAGCATTATCTGTAACTCATCACTGACTTTGTCTCATGTGTATTAACTCCATATTCTTGCTTTCATTGTTTATTTCAGGCTGGACGGTTTGTCTCTCCTGCAGTGTGGAGTCTGTAAAAAGATTCCCCGTGAGAGAAATGTATGCTCTCTATCTTTTTCCAGTTATGGTGTACTTGTGCGTGAGGGAATTACTGTCATGCTTTCAAATTTTGGCATTTATTATTTTTGTAATTTCCACATCTCACTATTTTATTATGCCAAGTTTTCTTACAATCGACTTGATGAGTGTTCTGTTTTTGTCTATATGTTGTAATCGTCCACTAGCTTAAGATACTAGTGATTTGTTCCGCAATGGATGACAGTGGTTGTAAGAGCACTTTGCTAGTTTGATTTATGTTTGTTAACGCTCTCGCATCCATGACGAGAAAAGACATTGATGTAGCGTTTTTTTGGCATTTAGCAAAGAATTCCGCTCAAACCGGTGCTACATACTTTAACATTACTATGAGGTATGAGGAATGCTCAGTGTTGAAGGCCTCATGGTGACTTCAAGAGGAAGAAGAACAACAATATAAGCGTTGTTCCTTAGTTCGGTTATACTGTGTATTTGTATAGACATTGTCTCATATACATTTACTCCATATCCTTGCATTGTTTATTGTGTTCATTTTCTAGTCATCTTTGGAGACAAGCAGACATGCATCATGATTTTAACCCCCCTTCGCGACGAAAGGCCGGACATATAGTTTACCCTTGTCCGTCCGTAAGTTTGTTTGTCATTTCTTACGAATTCAGACGCGTTTAGCTGGGACAATCGACTTTTTCACCGACATGGGTATGCATTTTTGATGGTATTTCAGCGTCCAGGCATAATTGGGTTACCTTGACAGTGGGCCATAATAAGGCAAATGTTTAACTGTTGATTACCTATGTTTGAACGCAAGTATCCATATATAAATTTGTCCTGGTGTAATTTCTAACCCTCTGTAGAATTTCAGATATTGTCACAATTGTGCCAACCGTTAGTACCGTATGAGGATTTAGACTACTGAACAAAGATTTAAGCTTTAATTTGCAATTATTAATTTCTGGAATCAAATGAGTGGAGCAGGAATATATATAAGGGAGAATTGTAACCAGTCTCTCTAGTTTTTCC
Source organism: Modiolus philippinarum (assembly GCA_002080025.1). Classification (NCBI taxonomy): domain Eukaryota; kingdom Metazoa; phylum Mollusca; class Bivalvia; order Mytilida; family Modiolidae; genus Modiolus; species Modiolus philippinarum. Next base: position 132,717 of record MJUU01026278.1, read on the forward strand.
TTGAAAGATCCTCTCATTTGAAAAAGTTTTCGGCATGTCATTATTTTATTATGTTTGTGTTTGTGGTTTGTCCTTGTCAATGTTTGAATACTAAAGTAATTACAGAGACATATTATATGTTATTCGGGAATCTTCACAGGAGATACGGGTTCATATTCCCTGTCTGTGTTTTATATCCCCTGAGCCATCAGGCGAAGGAGATATAGGGCACAGACAGGGAATATGAACCCGTATCTCCTGTGAAGCCCGAATAACTTTTATATTCTGCTAGAAGTGCTATAATTTTTCCTTTAAAAGCGTTTCAATTTTGCTACCACGGGGATACGGTCTCATATCCCCTGTCAAGGTAACCAATCAAATTACAGGATTTACCTGGATATTTCACTTCAGCAGAATATAAATTAATATTAATTATATGTCTCTGAGTAATTATTAAAACCTTCCTCAGTTTTAACATGGTACTGTTCGAGGGTTAGAAAAGTAACACGTTCCATTGATTTTTAATTTGTTATGTCTTAGGGTTAGAAAATGACATTTACCAATCGGCTAACAAACAGCCTGATCTTTCAAAAACATATTTTCCCCACTTACAGTGTGACGGGTGCCATGAACAGAGCCGGACATTCTTACTCTTCCGGAGCACATGATGTCACTCTCAGTTTCATGGGAGTTCATGCTTTTGAATGTTGTGTTTTTTTTTCTATGCTTTGTAGCTTTGTAGCTGTCTAACGTCGTTGTTTTCTGTGTTCTCGTTTTTGCCATGTCTTTTGACTTCGATTTTTGTAAATACTACTTCTATGTTCGTTCGGTGATCTACTGCCGTTGTTTCAGCCAAGATTGCAACAAGCGGTATACGTTGCTTAGAATAAACCGTTGAATTCTATGGAAAACACATTCAAAAATCTTATTTACTGAAATTACTTGGTCGATTTGAACCAAACTTATTTATTAAGGTCTTTAGATGGTTCCCTTCAAACATTGTCTCCGACAGGATGGTCTCCAGCGGGGAACATAGTTTATCATTGACCCCGGTATGGGGAAAGGCCATTTAGATCTCTGAAACTGTTATAGCTTGAGAGCCCCTTGTTGTGTTTATGCAGACAATAACAAATATTACTTCATTCTGTTAGATACATCTGGAAACAAAGATACATCTGGAAACAAATTCAAAAGCAAAAAAAGGAGAGAAAATTCTAAAATCGAAGAAATTATCAAAAACACGGTAATTCAGATGTAACACACGTTGAGACAACATGACGAAGACAAAAAAAAATAGTGGGAACAAGAATTTTCATGGAAATTTGTTCAAACTGGAGAAACTCTACTGCTAAATTACCTTTACTTGGACTTCTAAATGCTGCTTAGTCTCATGAATAAAACGAATTCAAATGTATCTTTATATTTACTTAATAAGTTTTCCGATCGCATTTTGAGCGTTATACGATCGCTTTGTTAGCAATTTTTTGCGTTGTCGATCGCATCTACGTTTTCATTTTTCATATAAAAACTCATTTTAAATGCCGATATATGTACGTAGCAGCAAAAATGTAGAGTAAATACTGTCATTGTGTGTTTGAAATAACTAAAAATTCATAAATACCCTTTAAATGGACCCATTACAAAACTGGTGTTATCCATGTTTACATCCACGTTGCTGATCGCGTCCGAGTTAACGATCTCACGTTTACCGGGGTGTTGACTTCAGCAAAAAAAGAATCAAAATAACTGTACAATAACTGGAGATACAGACAGTTATTGTACTGTATTGATAACACGTGGAAGCTCCGCAACAACTAATGGAAACTGTATCAAATTTACAGTGAATAACACATCAAAGAAAACAGCCAAAATCATTCCACAAAAAGAGTAAAGTTACACAAAAGTTCACTTTTTCAAAATGTTTTTTTCTAACTAAAGTCTTGTTAACAGTTGTATATCAGGACAGGCATGCAGTAAGTAAATGGCGACATTCGCTTCTGGTTTCAAACATACAAGAATTTTTGTCGTGAAGGTCCAGAAATATGTCAATTATGTATTCAACCAATATGGGAGATAGCGGAGTTTAATGCAGGTGATGAACTCAATTACATTATACTTTTTGCTGTGTATTTCATGGTCATAGTATATATGTGGCATACAGCGCATGACAGTGCTAAAATTATAGGGCATTTGGGTAAATGGTCCGACACATTGCTAGATGAATATACTACATTTGTGAAAACGCCATCTTGTACACTTGAAGTTCCGTAAGAAAAAGTACGAACCCTTCCATGGTGTTTCTGTGTTTTCCAAATCTGGTAATGCCCAAAGATCATTTTCGTCCTCTTTCTTCTTTTTTCCTTCCTTCAAAGATATAATAAATCTACTTTTAAATAAACTGGATTAATAAAACTTGCGTACTTTTTTTTTTAAAGAAATGTGCATGTATATTATGCTTAGCCTTTCATTTATCGATAGTGAAAAGGATTTTTTTTTTTTATTATTTGCACCTTCTGAGAATTATGCAATCATGTTATCTGAACAGCTTTTCTGAAGAAATCCCCTTTTCAACAATCGACACATGTTTTATGGAGAAACATTCAGAATTTTCCCCAATCCTACCTAAGTCATCAGATGAACCACAATCATAGTTTTCTTGCTAGTACCTTTCGATTTTCGAAATTATATGGCAAACTTAAAGAGACCGATTGTTTGAGTTTGTTATGTGAACAAAAGTATCAAATTGGTAATAACTTGAAAGCATCAGAAACACTGATAGCAAAACATTGACCATTATCATATCGATAAAGATATATTAATACCATTAAAATCAGTCTCCCATAGACTCTTATGTTAAATTACATTTATGGTTCAAACTTTTTTTTTAAATGGAAGAATATATGCCCATGGGTCAAACCAAAAAGACGCACGTACGAAAATTTTAGTCTATTTTTAGCAGCTGTGACCTTGTGGGTACCAACCCCAAAATCGATAGGGTCCTGTCTTAGGTGATAAGTAAGCATGTGACCAAGTTTGGTTTTGATTCGATGCAGGAAACCGTAGTTATCATCCAGAAACCCAAATTTTATTGAAATTTAGTCTATTTTTAGCAGCTGTGACCTTGACCTTGGGGTACCAACCCAGAAATCAATGGGTTCTGTCTTAGGTGATAAGTTAGCATGTGATCAAGTTTGGTGTTGATCTGAAGCAGAATACTCAAGTTATCATCCTGAAACCAAAGTTTTATTGAATTTTAGTCTTTTTTTAGCACCTTAGGGGTACCAACCCCGAAATGAATAGGGTTCTGTCTTGTGTGATAAGTAAGCATGTGACCAAGTTTGGTTTTGGTTCGATGCAGGAAAAACGATGTTATCATCCGGAAACCAAAATTTTTTGAAATTTTAGTCTATTTTTAGCAACTGTGACCTTGACCTTGGGGGTAAGAACCCGGCAAATATTAAGATTCTGTCTTGGGTAATAAGTAAGCATGTGACCAAGTTTGGTTTTTATCCAATGAAGGATACTCAAGTTATCATCCGGAAACCAAAATTGTATTAAAATTTTAGCCTATTTTAAGCAACTGTGACCTTGACCTTAAGGGTACTAACCTGAAAATCGATAGGGTTCTGTCTTGGGTAATAAGTAAGCATGTGACCAAGTTTGATTTTAATCCGATCCAGGATACTCAAGTTATCATCCGGAAACCAAAATTTTATTGAAATTTTAGTCTATTTTTAGCAACTGTGACCTTGACTTTGAGGGTACCAACCCGGAAATCGATAGGGTGCTGTCTTGGCTGATAAGTAAGCATGTGACCAAGTTTGGTCTTGATCTGATGCTGGATACTCAAGTTATCATTCGGAAACCAAAAAGATGGACGTACGGAAGAACGGACGTACAGACGTACGTTTCAGGGTAAACCTTAATGCCCCGACCACCTTGCGGCGGGGGTATAAAAATACTAAAAGTTCAAATGAAGTGACGCATATCTGAAATTGAAGAGGCATCTCCCAATAAACTTTCATGTAAAAATGAACGCATGTTAACTTGTTCCCGGCAGTGAACAACACGAGGATAGGTACTTCCTGTTTGAATTTTATAGAAACTTAAGAATGTGTCTATAAGACACGGATGCCCAGCCGTCAAATTTAACACCATAGATAACCAAAGTCAATCAGGCATTAAAATTAGTTCCTGGTCACTAAATCATCAGGAAGAACCATTACAGATAATTGTTCAATAAACTTTGATTGAATAATGGAAAGTATTAAAAATACCATACTAAAGTCGTTGAAACATTAAATATTGGTCAGGTTATAAAATTATCCATGAATTATGTAGTATTCACCAATTAAACATCTAGCTGTTTGAAATGGGCTTACATGTAATACACTATATAAATCCTTGGCTTAATGCAGAAATTTAACAAAGTCATTCTAGCATAAAATGGATGTAAAAGTCAACAAATTGTCCAAAAATTGGGTAGTTCTCACAAAGATGTGTAATTTTATGAAACATCATAATGATATGTTGTGTAGTTGTTTAGAAAAGTACATCAAACACAAAATTTACCAAACGTCACTCAAGCGTAAAATTATGTCAAAGACACTTAATTGGCCTTGATTCGGATAGTACTCATCAAGTTGATTTATTTTGATTCAGCAACATTGGGATGCATGTTAAGTGGTTGAAATAGGGACTTAAATGCAAAATTTAACAAAAAGTCACTCAAGCGCAAAATATAGGTCAAAGCCACCTAATTATCAATGATTTGGGTAATACTCATCAAGGCCATCAATTAGATGAAATATTCTGGAATAATGTGTAGTTGTTCAGAAAGGACTTAAATGCAAATTATAACACAAGTCACTCAAGCGTAAAATATAGGTCAAAGCCAACTAACTGTCAATTTTTTGGGTAGTACTCATCAAGGTAATAAATTTGAAGAAACATCACATTAGTACAAAAAGTGTAAAGTTAATGAGAAATGGACTTTAACGCAAAATTTAACAAA
>MJUU01026280.1:0-36413 GCA_002080025.1 Modiolus philippinarum
CTTACAGTTAAATACGACACTGGTGGTAGTTTTTTGCCACTTTCTGTCTTTTGTTTAATATGTTTTCAATCTTTTAAGCGTTATGTTCATATTTTCCTAAATGTTATTGTTTCACGTTGATAACAATTTTTCGCAAAAATATCATTCATTTTATGTTTTGAACTCAAGTTTTTTATGTTGTTATGAGTATTTTTTTAAATGACACGCTCTGTGCATTATAAGACATTATGTCGTAAAGAACGCTAATCATCCCATCCATATTCATTTCTCCGCTTTTCAAGGGGCAATCAAAACCTTCATGTCTTTGTATTTTCATTCATTTATGTCAAACATGTGTACAGTATAATAGAAATCACATACATTATACAAATGACAGAATTGGGTAACAAGCCCAAAATAGCTTCAAGACAATTCCCTCAAAGTACAACATTTTTTCAATCAAAAGTGAAAAGTGTACTGTGAAAGATTTCGTTAGGAAGGTCTAAAAAGTGGCCTGTTCCAATATTGCGTGCAGGTTACGCTCATTTTAACATGTTTTATTTTGAAGAGGGGATGTAAGCGAAATTTAAAATGTGAATGGGATTCATTAGTGGGGGGGGGGGGGGGGATTTACAGGGGTTATTTCAGCTTAGATGTGATGGTTATAACGATTTTACAGTGAATCTTGTTTTTGAATCTTGGACAAATCTAAATTGTTCAAAATTCCCATTTTTCATCAATTTTGGCGAAAAAATGAGTTTTAGTTCACAAATGCCTGTTAACATACAACATCATGATATAATCCATGCAACATTGTCATATACAACACACTTTTTGCGTGTTCGGGTTATTTGTTTTGCTAAATTTGTTGGGATAGGGGTAAGCTTAAAGGGTGTAGGAAGTTTATGATGCTTCAAAATCGCTATAATTTGTACTACAAATGTAGTTGTTAAGAAGATATTATGTACTTTCATTTTATACCCATTTTCATGAATTTGAACTACTCAAAGATAAGATGAAGCGAAAGAAAGACAAATGGATTGAAAAACAAAAATATTCAAATATCTGTTTTATTTGTCTATTAAAAAGTGATAGCTTGGTCATTAAAAACAAATTTACATCATGTTAACATGTTTTATTTTTAAGAAAGGACATTAAAAGACTTAAGACAAAAAACAACTAGATTTGCAATTGCGAGCAATAGCCGATGTCACCCAGACCCCCAGTTCGATGTTTCCATCTTATTCGCAGCCTCAAAATCTACCCAGAAATCAATTTTCGTTGAAATTGGACAATGTTGAAATTTTGACGTATTTCGGGGGCTATCTTGGAAATGGCTGCCATGTTGAAAAATTTTAACACATTGTGAATAACTTCAGATATTGTTTCAACTTTGTGCAAAGTTTTAAATCAATTGGTCCAGTCATTTAAAAATAATCGCTTGGACAAGTATTACAACGTATTGGAAGAATAATAAGAATAATTTGAACTAGATTTGCAAGCAAAAGCCGATGTCACCCCGGATTCCCCATTCAATTGTTCCAGCTTATTCGTAGCGTCAAATTATACATATAAATCAATTTTCGTTTAAATCTGACAAAGTTTTGACGTATTTTGGTAGCCATCTTGGAAATTGTGGCCATTTTGAAATTTGGTTTTGTATTCTGATTTACTTCAGATGGTGGTCCAGCTGAGGCCAACTTTGAAGTTGCTTTGCTCAGCCATTTCAAAATAATCGCACGGACAAGAATCATTGAAAGAAGAAGAATGACTAGATATGCAGTTGCGAGCAATAGCCGATGTCACCCCAGAGAACCAATCCGATTCCATCTCAATCGCAGCGTCAAAATCTACTTAAAAGATCAAATTTTTTTTGAAATCAGACAATGTTGAAATTTGACGTTTTTGTCGGCCATCATTGTAATGGCGGCCATTTTGATTTTTTTTCGCATTGTGAATAACTACAGGTGGTTGCCCAACTGTGTGCCAAGTTTGAAGTTGTTATCTCCAGTCATTTCAAAAATAATCGCTCGGACAAGAATAATAATAATCAGAAGAAACGCAGAATGACAACATGTCACCCCGATTTTTTCTGGGGTGACATAAACAATTACGAAAAGCGTTCGCGGTTCTATAGACAAATGAACTTAAACAATTTCGAGAAAAAGCTTGAAATTTAAGGATAGGTTTGGACTTTTTTTAACCTATAACGTATTGTGTATAGAAATGTGATATATGTGTAAAGATAATACCATATGCTATCATTTTATACCACTCTTTCATACCCGAGATGTGCCAGTCAATAATTTGAAGCAAGTAAAAGATAAAACTTTTTGTCAAAAACGAAATAGAAAACTGCACAAATTGGTCCGGATCTTAATGGGCAGACACGGAAAGTAATTTCAGCCCATGTTATATAAGAACAAAATTACCGAATATATTTTTCAGGAACCTAAAGCGCAATGGTCCTGACTTGGTACAGCAATTCAATAGAAATGATTGTTTAAACCAGAATTATGGCGCGTCAACCTTTAACTTTCATTGCGGAAGTGTTTGGTAGTAATTCAACAGCAATCGAAATTGAACGGACGTCGACGATGAAAAGAGATGTTTATCTAAGTACTAATTGAAAAAAATCATTCATAGTACATGCAGTACGGACCGACACTTGATTTGTTCTACAAGGGACTTACATCTATTAAGGAATTTCATATGATCGTATGAGAATTTTGTGAATTGCAAAACAAAAGATTACAGGAAACACCAACAATGCCCGAAATGCACGATAACATGTCATAACTCACCTAGACTCTACACAGGACAAACACACCAATAAAAAGACAAAGGTAAATGTAAATAACGATAGGAACTCGGGAAAGCCGGACTTGGTACAGGCACTTGAACAAACTTATGGATGTACCCTTCTGAGAAGTCAAAATTTAAAAGTATTTAACTTTTTTTCAAACCTTGATTTTTGCATTGTTCTTACCCTATAGATTAAATATATAAAGAAAATTCATAGGTTGCTGTGCAAATTATTTTGTTACAGCTGTTTGAAAGGGACCAATTTTAGCACTTTAGTACCTTTTTAGGCATTTTTGCCCATTTTTTGACTTCTTTCATTGAAAAAAATCTAGCTTCGAGTATTGAACTTTTTTTCATACTTTCTGAAAAGCTGTAAGTAGAAGGAATGAAAAAATTCAGCCCCCAAAATCATATGTCGGTGTTGATATAAGAAACTTTTGTCCCATTTTCATGCTTTTTAGGGGCTATATCAGCATTTCCATATTACGCTAAAAATGTAGATTTTATAATTTTTTTAAACAGGTAATAGCTGAAACTTTATTTGTTTTGAGATTTTTTATTGCAATTATATATGAAACTATTTTTAAAAAAGCAAAAATAAATCATAAGTGCATATTTTTTTCATAAAATGGTTTTTTTCTAACCCAACCCCTATTTTGTGAAAATTTGACATGAATCAGCCAATTAGGGCATTAATCTTCAGTTTGAGATTACTCTGAAACCACTTGATAGAAATGAATAATTTTTTGACACAATTCAAAGATAAACATCAATTTTCCTAATTCAATGTTATTGTACATAAAATAAAGATTAAATTTTAAAATTATTTCAAAACGAGATTTGAACGAGACTGAAACATCAGAATAATACATCCTTAACAATAAATGGATATATAAGCCTGCCGTAAACCGGTTTATTGGTACCCAAACTCTCCTTTATCTATCCCGTTTCCTTACAGTGTGATAAACATACAAATAAACCAATACAGTTGGACCATTAACTCCGAGCCACTATCTTAAAAAGGAATGAATACGACAAAATGTAATTTGGAAAGAAGGGTCGAGGATCGCTCGCCGCTAAACTGCCATATCTCAAGGAGCCTAGTCTGCTGGTAAAAGACTGACACACTACAGAAGAAAAATCAAATTCAAAACTTCCCAAATATGAAGCCTAGATTGAAAAAAAAACGTCCCATATTTTAGAAACATCCTTATGTAACATATATGCACAGCAAGTATTGACAAAATATTGGAAAATGGATGTTGAAATGTGCAATTTCTCCGACAATTGGTAAATATATTCTGATTGTCGCGTATTATGATATAAGCATGTAGTACAGAAAATTTAGTCTCTAACTTTGATTCCAGTTTATTATATTATATCGAAGTAGTTAAATTTTCACATCATACACCAATCAGCTACCGAGACCAAATTTCTCAATATGTTAGTTATCATGTATTTAACAAATTATTCGGGAAATATTTAAATTTGCTACATTGAATTTTATACATTGACATGGCAGTTTTTTTCAATTCTTTAATTCTTCCTTACAAGGATTTAAATATGAGACAAAATACGCATTTTGTTCAATATATCATTTAGTAACATTAAATTGTTGGGATTTAATTAAATTGGTCACTGTATTTACCACGTATCTTTTGATTATTTTTTTTTTCAATTTAATTTTGTGCTGTAGTTCGTCTAAAAATAGAAAATAGAATTACATTGATTTATAAATAGAAACTGTTAGAAAAAAAAACAATCGATTTTATAGATTTATAAATAGTAACTAACTGTTAGTAAACAAAAAATTTAATCCGACGCAGTTTTGATAAACTACCCTTTAATACACAAGATGCAGGTAAGTACGTGTTCTAATTTTTACTGTGACATAATATATCGCATTTTAGTAATTGTATATATCTAAGAGCCTTTGTTAGATAATCAGCTTAATTGTAGTTATAATATCAAAAAGGATATTGCAATATGAAAATTATGTACTTAACAAAAAGAGGTCGTCCTCACATTTTGTCAGTGAAACGGAAAAAAGACTGTATTATAGAATAAAAGAATTGCAGCACTTAAAAAGGGGGGTTATGAGTACGGACCTTGTAGTTCGCTGTACATAGCCATATTGTTTTTGCACTTATTGTGTAAATGAGTGATTCATTACCAGTAATTCCTGAACTAAGGACCTAAAGAATAAATAAGTGAACAAGAATACCCCATAATAGAGATAAACTATTATTAAGGGACCGACCATTTAACTTGAAGGGGAGGGGGGTGCTATGGTTTTTTTCTAAAAAAAAATAATCTGGAGCCGATTTCATGTGAAAAAAATATTTTGGCTGGCAAATGATGAAAAAAAAATTCTGACGGAGGCTTTCTGCCCAAAAAAAATAATGTTGATTTTGAAAAAAAATATTTAGTTGATACACGTGAAAAAATTTTTTTCTGTCCAGAAAAAAAACACAACCCCCCCCCCTTTCAGGTTAAATGGCCGGTCCCTAACTTAAAGTGTAACATAGCATGCGTTTCATCACAACTTTTCAGTATATCTTTTATGGAAATTGAAGAAGAGGGTCACTTTTGATGTACCTGGGAACAGGGCTGCCGCTTGCATTTTGCCCCCCCCCCCTTTTTTCATATTGTTCTATTGCTAATTATCGACCAAACAATATAGCAAATTTAAAAATAAACAATCGTTTTGTAATGTTAACATATTTTATTGAAATAATTAAACGAACAAGTTAAAATTTTTGTCGAACCGCGATAAAAGGTAAAACTATGCACACATATTATATAAAACATAAAAATAAACATTAAAAATAAAATATAGAAGTGAGGACTAGGACTAGATCTCTTACATTGCTGTCTTCACAGGCCGTCGAATATATACGCAAAAATATGGCTGAGATGCTCGTGTTCAGCCATCGTGGTCCTTGAAGAGGTTACTAAACTTTAATTAGATTAGGATTAATGTTGGTTTATGGCTAAGGAATAATTAAGGGTTAGAGGTAATTTATGTTACGATAAGGGAGTAGAGTTAGGGTTAAAGATTACAGTTAGCAATGGTTAGTAGGGTTGGATAAGTGTTATGTGTTGTATGATAAGGGTTAGTATTAGCACTTAGGTAGGATTAGGATTACGAAAGGAGGTGTTTGTAAGGGGTTTATAAGTGTATTTATATAATAATAAGGGAAAGTAAGACGAAAAAGGTCCAGGATTAGGGCCAGGGTTAGCGTAAGTAAGCTTAAGTAAGTAGTTGGTAAGCGTTTTGATTTTTAAGGGTAAGAGCTCGGGATCAGGGTTATATAAGAGTTAGAGTAAGTAAGTGATTGTAACGGTTAGGTAAGTGATATGTTTATGGTTAAGGTTAATAACTTAAAGTGTGCTTCGGATTAGTGATAGGGCGTTGGTTCGGATTAGGGCTTAGGGTTATATTTAGTATAATTAAGGGATTAAGATTTGTGGTTAGAGTAATGGTAAGGCTAGTGTTGTTTTAGAAGGGAAAGGTGTCGGGGGTTCCAAATTCTGAAATCCTTCCTTTGGATCCGCAAATGAAATTTTTTTACAACTGTTTAGAAAGCAATTCATGTCATCAAAAAAATACTGCACATTCTGACTTCTTTTTTATTTATGTGTTTTGGTTTGCTTGTTATAAGATACAATGTAAGTATCCAACAAATAAATATTTAAGAAAAATAGTAAATGAATAAACAGTTAAAATAAAATAGATAGATAAACATATATAAACTATGTAAATAAATATAAATCAAGTAATTTTTCCGGAAATTCCAGCAAAAATATTTTCTTTGCTTCCAGCTCAAATCAGCGTTTGATTCAGTTTTTTTTTCGGAATAGTATTCATTTCTATTAAATAAAAACACAATTTTACAGTAATCTTCAGACTTGTCAAAAGAAATAACCGTCTATTCCGTTTTTTACTTGAAATATTAGCAAAAATAGAATAAAAAAGATAACAGGAAACACCCACAATGGCCGAAAAAAAGTCACATGCAACAAAGTAACAAGGAACTGCACAAGAAAAAACCTACAATAAAAATACAAAAGACAACGAAAGCAAGCATTATTTGTCTCCAGTACAAATTATATGAAATCTATTTGAAAACGTTGCGTTACGCATTACATAACGTCGCCGCTTTACACTTTTTTACGCCTTTTGCGTAAGTTTGAGCGTACTTAGAGAAAAAATATGCTCCATGACATATGATTTTCTATACATCGTTGGATTCGCAGTTTTTTCCTCTTCTTTGTGTTAGTTTTTGGACAATATGTAATCGCTGTAATTGTAAATATATCGAAAAACGTACAATTTTCAGGTGCGAAATTGCCATATTTACGTTATATCTTTGTAAAAGTGGACCCCAAAATCCGCGTTTTCAATGTCAAATATCTCTCTTAAGTGATCCATGACCCCTATTAAAAAGTTGATATTCCGATGTAAGTCATTTAGATCTACTTGTGTGCAAATTTTCACAGAAAAGTAAGACATAGTCATTTAGTAACGTCTCACCTTAAGGGTAAATAAGGTAAGCAATACACTTTATTGTTGAAGTGTAAGGCCAGAAAGAAGGTAGGAAAATAGGGATTAGATTTAAGCTTTGGATTACATAGATCATTATTGTCAGAGTTGTGACTACATCATATCGATCATGGTAAAAATAAAACACCATATTACAAACACTTTTAGATTTATGATTAGATTTAGGGTCAGCTTTAGAATTTAGGATTTAGATCATGGGTAAGGGTAAGTATAAGAAATAGTAGTGTCAGGTTTGGGATAGTAGTGGCATAGTAAGGATTAATGAATTGAGGAGGATTGGGTAAGGATTGAGGGGTAAGCTTAGGACTAGGTTAAGTATTTAGCATTATAGCTTCATATCAAGGTGATAGAAATAGGTTAAGTATTAGGTAAAGGCCAAATTTGGGTTAGAGTTAAGATTGATCAGTTGTCGTGTAAGTGTTTGGTAAGGGGTAAAACTAATGGTTAGGGTTGTGTAAAGCTTATGGTTAGGTGCTAAGATTGTGGTTAAATTTTTGATAAAGCTAAGGTTCAGAGTTTAGAGTTAGTTAAAGGATGAGAAGCGTTAGGGTTAATAAATCAGGGTATGGTCAGATTTCGTTACGGTTTACGTTAGTAATAAGGTGTGTTGTTTTAGGTTAGGGCTAGGCCTCGGTTTAACGTTATGACTAGTAGTGAAGTTGAGGGCTAGGGTATAAGGTATAGCGTAGGTGTTTGGTTAGGGTTTATGGCTAGATCAATAGCGTCGACAACGAAATCATATTGGACAAGTGAGGGCAAGGCCAAAATAAAGGCGAGACAAACGAAAACATTTGGACAGGCGAGATCATAATTACCCAATAACAGCAAGTAAGACACGTGAGACTAAAGGCGAGACCAATGAAAGCTAATTGGTCAGGCGAGACCAAAAGTGGGATAAAGATTCAAAAAACGTTTTCACCTCCAAAAGCAAGGTGGTACGGGGACATGGTAATGACCGGCTTCCGTCTTTGTGTCCGTTTTCGTGTCCATTCATCCATCCTTCTCAAAGAATTGAGAGTTCATTGAATTTGTGTAATATTTATACAAAAGCTTTAGCAAATTCGACGAGGAGTCCTGGTCGAATATTTTTGTAAGATGTCTGCCCCCTTATTACTTTACCAGTCGAAGAAAATATCATCGGAAGCCATCTAGCAATTTTTTTTCTCATCGTATTTTGATAGTATTTATAAAGCAACTTAAGATAAAGATGCCTCAATCGAGAATGAAAATGGTTTATAGTCGAATATTTTTGTAGGAGCAATGATCTTTTTTGACCGTGTAAATCAACAAAATATCCTTATAAGCACTGAAATAAAGTTAAATCTCATTGGATATGAGTAAGGTGTATACAGTAGCATAAGTTCAAAGATGCTTCAAGGGAGCTTGTTGATGAGTCCTAGTTGAATATTTTGTAGGATATATACCTCATTATAACTTTGAAAACCCATATTGCATCATTGAGTGCGCTACAGCAAATCTGTTTCTCATTGGATTTCGGTGATATTCATACATTCATACAATAACTTTAGCTTCAACAAGTGTGCATTAAGATGAGGTCTGGTGTGCCACTTGATATTATATTGCGGTTTCAGATATATGTCTATTTTAAAAGGATTTTAAAGAAATTAAAAGAATCCTTATCTCTTTTTACAGGTTAAACGAAGAAATTTCTTCGTTAAAATAGTGATCCTGTTCTTCACGATTATATTATTTGGAACAAGAATAGACCAGAATGGTGAGTCTATAAAACATTTTATAGTATTCGTAATTGGGTCAAAATTAAACGTGTAAAATTAGGCTTTTTTCTACACTTCATCTACAGATATTTACCCCGAGGGAACCCAAGGATATGGAAATAGGACCCAGTGTTCTAGGCTGCGAGGCACAACCCCTCGAAAACTGGATGCCTGTGGTTGTGTGGGATGAATAAATACACAACCCGTCTTCGAATGGAATGTAAACTCCGGCCCACAAGTTGGAAGAAATGCCACGCTTTCTGTACGTTAAAACAAGTTGGAAGAAATGCCACGCTTCCTGTACGTTAAAACAAGTTGGAAGAAATGCCACACTTCCTGTACATTAAAGAACCATTGTAGCAAGCTCTTTTTTAATGGTCCGTAGGTGATCGGCTACAAGGCCAAATTTTTCTCTCCTTTCGACGGGCCTTTTGATTTCACCTTACTTTTCCCGTCCCATGACCATTTCCATAACCCAACGTGATAATTAATTCATAAACTTTTTTTCGTCTTGATATAGCTGAAATATTGCTGAGTAGACGTTAGACAATATTCAATAAATTAAATCGCGTAAAAGCGTCAAAATGTATGTTTTGAATTATTTGCCCTATGCTCGAAGTATTTAAGATATAAAATTTTGATTAACTTCTTTTACAAAACGATGAATTTGGGTTCTAAATACTTTGTGTTTTCGTGACAAATTCCGAGGATATCGTTTTTCCATACATTACCACAATGTAAATTTGAAAAGAAACAATGTCGCCTCTTCAGTTCTAGTATTTGACATGCAGCTTAAGGTGCAATTGATAAGGAAATCTCGTTGATATCTTTTTGAAGGCACACTTCTTCTCTAAGCCCTCCTGAGTTAAACCGAAGAAACAATTCATTATAAACATTATAATTCAAGAGATACGTTTGTATTTTTTTCCTTTTTATTCTGTAAAGGGAATGATTTTTAATAAACCCCTAGCGAAAGTTCCATCTTTTACAGCATACCAGCAATCATATGATAAGGAAACGTGCTGTACTTTAACTTGCATATGTTTTAATTTACATTTAAGAATTGAATTATACTTTATGTCATAAATAACAAGATTCTGAATGATAAACATAATGTGGTAAGCTAGTGCGCCAAATTTAATTTTTCACATATTTAAGTAAGATCCTTTTTTATTGATGATGCAAGAGCTAAAATCGATATATCTTTGTGTGTGTATATGACCAAAATCGATCCAAAAATAATAGCACCGGATTTTTCAGTTAATTGATTGTTACAGGGTTGTTTTTGTTTATTATATAAATAATCTAAGCATCCAATGGACTGCTGATTAAATTATTAATTAATTGCTGATGAGCTAAGATTTATTAATGTGTAATTTTTTGCTGGGCACAGGCTGACGTTTTTCATCAGTAAATAATCAGATGCCACGTAGCGAATGTGTAAATTAATATATAGTTTGTTTTCGGAGCTATTTCAAAATGGCCAGCAACCCAGTTCTCGTTTCCTCTTGCTGCTATTAAGGCACTAATCTCTGCCTTTAATCACACAAGTGTAAATATATATTTTACGAAATGGATATGGAGTAAGGGACCGACCATTTAACCTGAAGGGGGGGGTTATGTTTTTTTTTTCTGGACAGAAATTTTTTTTCACGCCTATCAACAAAATATTTTTTTTTTCAAAATTAACATTATTTTTTTTGGGCAGAATGCCTCCTTCAGAAAATTTTTTTCATAATTTTGGCAGCAAAAATATTTTTTTCACATAAAATCAGATCCAAAATATTTTTTTAGAAAAAAACCATATCCCCCCCTCCCTTCAAGTTAAATGGTCGGTCCCTAAATTAAAACGAGACAATAAAACTTACAACTGCAATTAATTTAAATGAGCTGTATGGCCATTTCAGAAATTTATTCCTCATCAGCAGCACCAGAACCATAACATATAGTCCATGGGCTGGAATAACTCCCCGTTCACCCACGCCACTTCCCAACACCACCAATTTTTTTTAAGTCCGAACATCCTCTCTTCAAAATAAAACACGTTAACACGAGCATAACCTGCACGCACTGGTGGAATAGGGCCCATTTTTACACCCATCTACCAAAATATTGGAAAAGTTTTTCTTTCAGTTGCTTCAAAATGTTGACCAAATGCTTCCTAGTTATAAAAACGAATCATCAAATGATTGCTTATTGTATAAGCTTTACAAAGAATCCATTTTTTTACAATTTATATGCCCGATGCGTTCCGTAGCGCCATTAAACGTACCACTACCCTATGAAATATTGAGGAAAATTTAGATATTTTCATTGAAATTGCGTAAGTTTGATGGTCTAAAGAACGCGAAGTGCATTTCGATTCTCAATTCTGAAAATTGTTTCAAGTTTTTCAATCCATTTTCTTAAATATAAAACATGTTAACATAATGTTAACATATTTTTAATGACCAAAGTTTCATTTTCAAATAGACAAAATAAATGGATGTTTGAATATTTCTGATTTTGACTAAGTTTTGTCATTCTTTTGCCCAATATTACTTTTTTAGTAAACAAATATCATTTAAAGTAGGTATCAAATGAAAGCTTATTATATGTGCTTTACATTGGCCATTCTTATGTAATATAAACATCATACATCAATAAGACTTGCCCCTACCCCAACAAATTTTCCCTAAAATTGTCAATTTTATGTCTAAGTTCGCAAACAAATAACTAGAACACGCAAAATGTGTGTTATATATGACAATGTTGCATTAATTACATCATGATTTCGTATTTTGACAGCCATTTGTTGACTTAAACTCAATATTTTGCCTAACATTAATGAAAAATTGGAATTTTCAACATTTCATATTTGCCTAAATTTCACTGTTAAATCGTTATATATGCCAAATCCGGAGGATTCATCTGCAACTATGCCATTTAATTGTTCTAAGCGATACATTAGTTGTCTTAAAACACTGTTTAGAAATACAAGGAGTGTTTAATGTGACTCTAAATACCGAAAAACTTACCCCTACCCCAACAAATCTTCCCTATGATAGTCATTTTTCACTATATTTGCATAAAAATAACCAAAAACACTTAAAATCTGCATTGAATATAACAAGATTGCATAATTTCTATCAATATTTGCCATTTTAAGTCTCACTTGTCAACTTAAACTCAATATTTTGTACAAAATTGATGAAAAATGGGAATTTTCAGGATTTCAGATTTGTCCAAAATTCACTTTTAAATAGTTATATGTAGCAAATCTTGAGGATTCATATGCAGATATGCCAATTCATTGTTCTAACCGATATATAAGTTATCTAAAAACAATGTTTAGAAGAACAAGGAGTGTTCAATGTGACTCTAAATACCGAAAATTTTACCCCTACCTAGGAAAATGATGCTTAAAGATCCCCAAGAATATATATGTCTGTACATTTATATGAACAAAACATACTGATGTTTTACTTTCTTTTTTTAAATGCATTTTATATATCGCAATATGCAATTTTAACGCCAAAATATGGATAAAATAGTATAGTTTGGGCGATTTTCGTGAAAATAGGATTTTTCAGCATTTCATATTTTTACAAAATTCAAAGTTTAAATGTTGTATAGATTTGTAATTGCCACACACATGATCTTATTTGTAATATATGGGAGTCTCTGTGTATTTTTGGTATTTGAAATGATATGCTATTGGACCTTTATACAATGTTTAAGCTTTTTAAGCTGAATAAAATGAAATAAATTGTGTTGAATATTTGTAGTAAGGGGTTATATGTTTGTAATTTATGAGACTGTAGTTATTCTAAAATGTTTAAAAACATATTTTCTTATGGCTTAGATAAAATGAAAGGATATCTAATCAACATTTTCAGTTATATATTTCATGAAGTATTTGTATCTCAAAGTCAAAACGGCAGAAATTCTGAAAAACTGAAAATTCCAATTTTGCATACAATTTCGAGAAGAAGAGTCAAAAAGAGACCTCTTAAAAAGTTTAAAATCTACTTAAATTATCTTCTGCATGTCGGCTTTAGAGAAATACACACTAGAATTCCAATAAAACATTCTTTAATCATTTAGAGCCTGAATATTTCATATTTCCCGGTTTTCATGGGAGTTCACACTGTGAGTGCCTTGGTTCTTAGTGTTGTCTTTTTGTTTCCGTGCATTGTGGCTGTCTCACGTCCTTGTTTTGTCTTTGTTTTTGTCTGTTACCGTTTCTGCCATGTCTTTGGACTTCGATTTTTGTGGTCGTCGCTTCCCTTGTTCCTTCGGTATTCTACTGCCGTTGTTTCCCTTAATTTTAGGGGGAGGGGTGCTAATTTTGACATTTCTGAACCAACAATACGTCTGAAACTGAAATCTTTGCACACGATTTGTTGCTAACATATCATAAATCATTATCACATTGGCAATTTTTAAATATATATTCAGATTTTTACGACCATAAAGTCAGAAAGTCGAAATTGTGAAAAAATCTAAAATTCCGAAAATTCCTATTTTTTTAAACAATTTATACCGAAAATCAAAATTTTATGGACTTTAATGGTTTTATTTTCCAACATTGTATCACAACTGATAAGTTAGGTATAAAAACTAGATAGCCCTATACTGTCTATACTGTCTATGCGTGCAGGTTATGTTCGTGTTAACATGTTTTATTTTTAAGAGGGGATATAAGAGGACTGAAACAAAAAACGGTCTAGATGGGAAGTGGGGGTGCACGGAAATTGATTTCAGCCCATGGCTAATGCGAAATATAATAAATACCCAAGCTGCATAGATAACGGTGAATTGCATTATGCAGTAGACGTGTTTCACCTCTCATCAGCAGCATTGAAATCAAACAATATGGAAAGCCATAATCCAAAAGTAGTAGAAAAAGAAGTACTCATTACCAAAAATATCAAAATAGGAGATCAGATTCAGTACAAAGGACATCCATCGAGTGCCATACACGGAATGAAGCCTTAGTACTTTAAGGGCTTTAGAATTTTGATAAAAATAGTTAATTTTTCTAAAACGCAAAGTAATTTTTTTCATGTCAGACAAGAATACTCTCGAGGACCCCAGGTCCGCCAGCAGTGGCATCGGTCCAATGGTTTCAAAATACAATATATACCATAGGAAAACAATTAAAATTACCAAATTAAAAAAAATGTTTAAAATGCATAAAACCAAACGAAATCTGAATTATCAGTAATATCAAATACCATCATGAAAGTCCCGTATAAATGGAGATGAATTGTACTGGTAATGTTGGTGATTTATGTTAGGTGGTTAACGAGGTCAATAAAGAAGCAATATATCCAGTCACGGTTTTTCGTTAAATTTAGGTATCTGGAAGTGTTATAATTTTTTTTATGTCTCTGTACCACTGCAACAAGTAACAACATCTTATAAAAGCTATTTTTATGTAGCCACGATGGATGACTGGTCTAGCATGTTAGGTAAATACAGAAAGTGTTGTCGGTAACACCTATGTTGGAGACGCCCGAAACGTTTAGTAAAGCAAGTGAGAACCGAACCGTCAGTCTAAAACGAGCAATCCAAGGACAATGGCAACGTCATAAAACAAAGAAACAAAGACATAACTTGAGCACGACACAGAACAGAAAATGAAGATACCCGTATACAAAATGAACAATACGGACCCGATAAAAACCATGGGTGAAATCAGGTGCACCGGTAGAGTAAGCATTTCCCGCTCCTAATAAGACACGTATTTTATAATTTCATCAAATATTTATGGAGTTTTTTCAATTTGTTCCTTCGAAATATTCCCAACCTTAGGTTTATAGACGGAAATTTTATGCATTATAAAGTAAAAGATGAGCAAATTTGAAAAAATCATATTTTTATTTTCGATGTCGACCTAGCTTTTTATTAGATTCCTTATGTAAAAATAATAAAGAAGAAAATATGTGATGTTTGTTCCTACTGGCATTTCGTAACCAACAAGGTCTTGTTTTCTACGCAATGTTTTCTTTTTTATTTTTGATTGGTATAAAACAGGGTTTTTACCTGGATTATTCTTGAAATAAGCCTTTGTTAGTGTGAGAACGAATTTGACATATTTTCAAGCTTTAAGGGACAATATCTTGTTTTTCTTTAGTACCCTTATTTCTTGTTACACTTGCTTTTTAAGAAGTGGTTAAATGAAATGTGGATATTAAAAAACTCTAAAGATCTAATTTATTCCCGAACTTTAAAATATTATCTCACTGTAATAGCATTAAACCTTATGACTTCTGCACACTTTATTCTACCATACCTTGTGGACAACTGGAATCTCGGCTAAAAGATTCCATTTATAGATGATTCTCTCGTAAGAACGATGAACGAAGATACGTTTAAGTTATAGGCAGGGAAAAGGCATACTTTGTGATATACGACTCAGAGTTTGGGAAAAGATATATAGAGGAATAAGTCGTCAAAATGTTAGAGTTTCTAATCGACAATGTATTTTTCCAGTTTTAATGACTTAGCTAATTTTGGCTTTCCCTTTTAGGTCCTATTGATGGTTTGTTCTCTCTCAGCTTTAACATATTTCGGTTTATGGATTTCCAAATGTTTTAGTTATCTGCTCTGAACAGATATAAATCGAAGGAAAAACTTTATCAATCTTTATGGCCCAAATCAAAATTCACCAGAATCCTTAACTAAAGTAACTGATAGAAAATTTAGAGAATCTGACTGTTTTGATACTAATGATTTTAATTTTGTATAAAATCAACAATGAAGGGATATGGAGTAAATGCAAATGAGACAAAGTCTCTACAAACACATTGTAAAAATAAGCCCCTAGCACCGGTTTGAGCGGAATTCATTGGAAAAGTGTTCTTACAATCGCTGTCATCCATTGCCTGACAAAAAGACGATAGAAGACGATCACAACATTAGAACAACCACAGGGCACTCATCGAGCCAACTGAAAGAAAACTTGGCTTAATAAAATCATGAAATGTGGGCACAATAAACCGGTGGTCAGAATAACAGTTTCTGAGAAAAAAAAGCCAAAATGTGAAAGCGTGATAGCGTATCCATATGAGAGATTCTCTCAAGAACAAGTACACCATAACTAAAATGTATAAAGAGCATACATCTCTCTCACGGGGAATCTTTTTACGGACTCCACACTGCAGGAGAGACAAAATCCAGTCTAAAATTAACAATGAAGGGATATGGAGTAAATGCAAATGAGACAAAGTCTCTACAAATACATTGTAAAAATAAGCCCCTAGCACCGGTTTGAGCGGAATTCATTGCTAATTGTCGAGCAACACTACATCCATGCTTTTTAACCTAATGATCAATGGATGCGGGATCGTCAACAAACATAAACTTAACTGGCAAAGTGTTCTTACAATCGCTGTCATCCATTGCCCGACAAAATACGATAGAAGACGATCACAACATTAGAACAACCACAGGGCACTCATCGAGCCAATTGAAAGAAAGCTTGGCTTAATAAAATCATGAGATGTGGGCACAATAAACAGGTGGTCAGAATAACAATTTCCGAGAAAAAAAGCCAAAATGTGAAAGCGTGATAGCGTATCCATATGAGATATTCTCTCAAGAACAAGTACACCATAACTAAAATGTATAAAGAGCACACCTCTCTCTCACGGGGAATCTTTTTACGGACTCCACACTGCAGGAGAGACAAACTCCAGTCTAAAATTGACAATGAAGGGATATGGAGTAAATGCAAATGAGACAAAGTCTCTACAAATACATTGTAAAAATAAGCAATGGAACAACGCTTTTATTGTTGTTCTTCATCTTAAAGTCACTATGAGGCCTTCAACAATGAGCTTTACTAATACCTCAAAGCAAGTTCAAGACATAAACAGGTGGTCAGAATAACAATTTCCGAAAAAAAAAGCCAAAATGTATCCATATGAGAGATTCTCTCAAGAACAAGTACAAATCAGAGTCTTTTCAAATTATTGCAATGCTAATAACCTAAAATTGAAGGAAAAGCTGTTTGACCTGAAAGAAGTATATAATCTTATTGATCCTTTTAGAAAACTAAATCCAAATCTAAAGCGCTACATACATGGCGGAAAAGTAATCCCAATGAACAGGCTCGACTTGATTTTTATTTAATTTCACAAAAATTTGATCAATTTTTACAAGATGTTAAAATTCTAGCAAGTTATAGATCTAACCTCTCCACAATACTGCTGCAGTTTAAAGTTGAAGAATTAAAAATTGGAAATTCAATAGATGAGATGAAGTGATCTTAACTAAAATATTACGTCAAGAGAAAATGGAGAGGAAGTATGTTAGATCGAAAACACAATGGATCGAAGAAGGGGAAAAACCAATATAATTCTTTTTTAAACTGAAGGGAAAAAAATGTAAATAAAACGATACCAAAACTTGTTAGCTCGTTACAAATATGTTTACAAACATGCCAATCAAAGAAATATTACCAGCTGTTAGAGAAGCATATGAAAATTTTGATAAATCAAACTTCAAGGTTAAGTGCCCTCCAACGGATGATTTAATTTATCTTTTACAAGCTGTGCTCGAAAATAATGTATTCGAGTTTAATGGAGAATTGTACATCCAAAAGATAGGCGTTGCGATGGGATCTGCGGCTAGTCCGGAGTGCTCTGACAATTTAATGTATCAAATAATGAAAAATATATTTTCAAAATTTGAACATAAAGAACATATTGTTTTTTACGGACGATATCGAGATGATGCCTTTATTGTATTTGAAGGAGCAGAAAGTAATATTTCAACTTTCTTTTCAATAGCTAATAACCACCATCCTCTATTGAAATTTACCTATGAACAATCAAGAACATCAATGAATTTTCTGGATGTAACTATTTATAAAGGAAAAAGATTTCATGCTAATGACATTCTTGATTTGAAAACATTTCTCAAACCAACAAATTCCTTTATTTATCTACACCGGAAAAACTGTCATTGTAGACACGTATTTAGAGGATTCATTAAGGGAGAAGCAATAAGGCACATACGCAACACAAATGATGAAAGTGAATTAAGAAAAGCTCTTTCAAATTTTAAATTAAAATTGAAAGAAAGAGGGTATAACAATGATGAAATAGATCAAAATATCAGAGAAGCTCTCTCGTAACAGGTCAGACCTTTTGAAAAGTGGAAGTAAGGAAGAATCTAAGGAAATTCCTTTGGTTATTTTCCACAAAACATAACCCATGTATAAAGGGTATAAAGAAATATGTAATGAAACATTGGCACCTACTGAAAACAACGGCAGTAGAATACCGAAGGAACAAAGGGGTGATATTCATAAAAATCGAAGTCCAAAGACAGGGCAAAAACGAGAACACAGAAAACAATGACGTTAGACACAAAAACAATGACGCCAGACAGACACAAAGCACAGAACCAGAAACCACAACATTCAGAACAAAGGCACTCACAGTGTGAACTCCAGTGAAACTGAGAGTGACATCAGGTGCTCCGGAAGGGTAAGCATGTCCTGCTCTGTTAACAGCACCCGTCACACTGTGAGTGATTCAATCCAGGAAAATGTCAAAGTCGGTAGTCAAATCCGGGAAGACGTGAATCTAGCTGAAAATGTCCACTTTCATTTGGGATACTGACACGTCATATCTTTCAATGATGCTATGGTGACGGCCATAGAATTTCTTGAGGGATGAAATGATGAAATTTGTAAAACTGTGTTTTCAACGGAACCAGTTATTGCATACAGCAAGCATAAAAATTTGGGGGACATATTGACCTCTACTAAATTAAGAAACTAATGGCAGATCCCTGATGATGGCAAGCCATATAATATTGCCGAAACACTAAATTAGTGTAGGGTCGAGTTTTATTTGTTTAATTGACAGTTCAATTAAGTATATTAATTGAATTACAGACATAAGAAAAGTTGATAGTTCAATTAAGTATATTAATTGAATTTCAGACATAAGAAAATTTGAAAAAATATATAATTTATGAACTTTAATTAAGTTCAATAAGTCTGGAATATCCCGTTTGAAAATTATGATGGTAGACATGGATGATGGGTGTCCAATTAAAATAAAAAGGGAAGTGATCACAGATCAAGATCAAATTCTTTGTGAGGCAAAGACTTTTTATCAAAACCTGTATACCAAAAAGAAGGTCTAATTGATATTGATATAATCAGAGATGTTCCATGTCATAATATTTCTCAGTTATATTATCTACTGGAAGAAACCTTGGAAGAGGAAATTCCTTTTTCAGAATTAACAAGGGCTATAAATAGAGTGAAAACAGAGAAAAGTCAAAGATCAGATGATTATACAAGTGAGTTTTTTTCGTTTTTATTTTTTTATTTTTTTTTTTTTGGATAGATATTGGTAAATTTGTACTTCGATCTGTTAATTTTGGTCATCCAAATGGTGAAATGTCAGTTACATATAACCATGGAATTATAACATGTATTCCGGAAGGTGATAAACCAAGAAATTTCTTATAAAAACTGTCGTCCTAGTAGTCTTCTAAATACGTTTTATAATTAAGCCTCCAGTTGTATTGCAAAACGAATAAAATCTGTCCTCCAAAACATAATTAACAGTGACCATACAGGTTTCATTCTAGGTCGTTATTTTGGGGAAAATATTAGATTAATGTATGATTTACTGAAGTATACTGAAGATCAAGATATTTTTGGCATTCTTTTCATTATTGATTTTGAAAAGGCTGGAAATTTATTAATAAAGTTCTTTACTATTTTAATTTTTGGATTTCAAAAAAAAAAACATTTGATTTAAACTTCTTACACTAATATTAAATTTGCAGTACCTCAAAACTGCTTCCTTTCAGACTTTTTTAAGTGCAACGGGGATGTAGACAAGGGGACCCTTTATCACACTACCTAAGGAATTCTGGTTTACAATGATAAAGATACTAAATGTATAACAATTGATGATTCAGGTTATCTTATTTCATAATATGCTGATGACACGTCTTTAATTTTTGATGTATCACCAGATTCATTAGTCGCATCCCTCTGTACTCTGCAAGGGTACGCTGATACATGGACCTGAATATCAATTTTGAAAAAAAAACAAAAGTTGTTTGGATTAGGAAAAATAGATATAGTCAAAACACAATATGTGCAAATTGGGGATCGGAATGGGGTTCCAGCAGATTTACTTTATTAGGAATAGAATTTCTGTAAACTTATGTGAAATGGGATTTTCAAACAATTCTTTTAAAATTGTTAGCAAATAAATATATATACAAATACAATACTATCTCCTATTGGAGATCTCTTTTATTAAAACTTTAATAATATCTAAGCTAAACCATTTATTTTTAGCCTAGCCCAAACTCTAAAGTTATTCATCAATTTAACGCAAAATTGTTTGAATTTATATCGAATAATAAACCAGATAAACTGAAAAGAGCAATTGTTTCACTACCATACTGTTTAGGGGGACTCAAAATGGTAAATAATCCTGATTATATCAAACCACTAAAACTAACATAGATTGATAGATTTTTTAACCAAAACATAACCGAAACTTTCTAACATGTACAGAAAAAAACTTTTTTTAGTGGTGAATACCCTCGGGGACTAACAGTCCACCAGCAGTGGCATCGGCCCAGTGGTAACACATAACAAAATACCGAGGTTATTGTGAATTTAGGTTCTGCATATGCGCACATCGACAACTTATGTCTCTTCAGTGCAGATACAATCAAAATATTTTGAAGTCCATAAACCGAAATAGGTGTAAAACTGATAGAGAACAAATAACCAATAAGATCTAAATAGAAAAGCCAAAATCAGCTAAGGACAGGGCTATGCAAGAGGGAGATACTCCTTAGTTTTAAGCAAAATTAAATTACATTTAGATATTGCACGTTTCTAAATAAATTCGGTTTTTCTGGCCAGCACCGAAGTACTGGCTACTGAGTTGGTGAATAAGAGAGAGCTATGCATGAGTAAGATACACTAATTTTTTTATAAAATTTAGACTTCCCTGACCAGTGATCCATAACAACCAATGCTGGATAATTCATTGCCTTGGATGATTTTTCTGCCCCCGTGAATCGAAGATTCTGGGGGCATATAGTTTTTGGTCTGTCTGTCGGTTTGTCTGTTTGTCTGTTTGTCCACAAAAAACTTTAACATTGGGTATATCTTTTTAATAGTAAGTGATATGGCTCTCATATTTTGCATGTGTATTTCTTGCAGTAAGACCTTTCCAACGATACCAAAATTCTGGACCTCCTGACCTTGACCTTGACATGTGATTGACTTTTTGAAAAAAGAAATATTTAACTTTAACAGTGGGTATATCTTTTGAATGGTAAGTGATATGGCTTTCATATATTGCATGTGCATTCCTTGTGGCAAGACCTTTTGATTGGTACCAGAAAAGTTGACCATGTGACCTTTACCTTGGCCTGTGAACAACTGCATAAAAACTTTAACATGGAGCATATCTTTTGAAGGGTAAGTGATGGGGTTTTTATAGTTTGCATGTGTATTCCTTGTGGAGAGACCTTTCAGTTGGTAATATTTGACCTTGTGACCTTGACCTTGGCATGTGACTGTCTGGTAAAATTTCACCAGAAAAATGAAATTATATTTTGTTTTATTTTATATAAATAGAAATTAAACTCATTAATGTTTCTTGATATCTATAGAATTTTTTTGTAAAAAGATTTTTTAAATCATTTAGCATACATGTATTTTTTTCACTTATTCACTTTCGTTTAACAGGTATTTATATATGTATTATATATATCAATGATGAGGGATGTTACTAAAAATATCTATTATTTCATTTCTTCTCTTCTGTGTATTCCTCCATTTTTAGTTCACCTGGCCAAAGGCCATGTGAGCTTTTGCCATCACTCGACGTCCGTCGTCCGTCCGTCCGTCCGTCTGTTAACTTTTATTCAAAGATCTTCTCCTCTGAAACTACTGGGTCGATACTTACCAAACTTGGCCTGAATCATCACCAGGGTATTCACTTTCAATTTTGTGATTTTTATGTCCGTAGACCAAACAACATGGCTGCTGTTACTAAAAATAGAACATAGGGGTAAATTGCTGTTTTTTGCAAATTACTCGTGAACCGTTACAGAATCTGATATCAAAAATCTGACATAGAGTAAAAATGATCAGCATGATGAGATCTACCCACTGTGCAATTTTGAAGAAAATCTGAAAACCCATCTCGGAGTTATAGCCCTTTTTCCGTATGATTTTTTTAATTTTAGCATTTTTATTTTTTATTTCAAAAAGTGTAACAGATAGAGGTCAAGTGTAAATTGCAAAAATGTTCAGCATATCAAGATCTACCCACCCTGAAATTTTGAAGAAAATCCATAAACCGTTGTATTCAGTTATTGCCCTTTTTTCACCGAATTTTTGAAATTTTCGTATTTTTCATCTGTTATATCCAAAACTATAGAAGATGAAGGTTAGTGTAAATTGATGAAATGTTTGCCATGCTGTGGCGACTTCAAAACTGATGTTGAAAATTGTTCCTTGAACGCCATTTTCAAAATGGCCGCCACAAAAGGCGGGAAATTCAACATAGTCCGATTTCAATGAAATTTGGTTTCCATATAGATATTAATGTTGCAACGTCAAATCCAGTGTTGAAAATTGTTCGTTGTCCGCCATTTTCAAAATGGCTGCCAAAAAAGACGGGAAAATTCAACATTGTCCGATTTCAATGACATTTGGTTTCCAAATAGATATTGATGTTGCGCATTCAAACCTGGTGTTGAAGATTGTTCGTTGACTGCCATTTTCAAAATGGCCACCAAAAAAGGCGAGAAAATTCAACATTGTCCTATTTCAATGACATTTGGTTTCCAAATAGATATTGATGTTGCGCATTCAAACCTGGTGTTGAAAATTGTTCGTTGACTGCCATTTTCAAAATGACCTCTCGACTTCAAAACTGGTATCGAAAGTGGTTCTTAGCAAGAATGTTTTTTGTCAAAAAAGCCCAACAAAGAAATAAAGTAAAACTTCATCAGACTCTAAAAACAGTTCTAGATATTGGAGGTGTTTGAGCTACAAAAGTTTGAGAAACTGATGATCAACTGTATAACTTGCAATGTTCCCTTGATTGTGGCAACTGAAAGCCAGGTGAGCGATACAGGCTCCTGGGAGCCTCTGGTTGGGGAACCAGTATTGATGATCCCTGGTGTAATCAAAGTACTGATAACACTGATAGACAGAACACAATGAGTTGACTATAAATGTTCCAAATGCTTGGATAATGATTTGAGGGGTTCATTTGGGTGACTTCTGTGTTTGCCTCCAATTGCAATCATCATTTTATGTGATTAAACTTTTCAGTTGATACCAGAATTTATTTCTACAAATTATTTTGTCAGAAGGACATTCATTGTTCAAAGTTTCTTAATGTTTCTTCTTTACTTCTACTCGGGGCATTAGTGTTTCACAAAACACATCTTGTTGTACTTTCAGAAAGATAACTATTGCTAAGTGTAAGCGTTGTATTTACAAAGATATTGAACAACTAAGTTCATGTACTGATACTCGAATAAAAAAATGCCGGCAACAATTTTAAGCCCGACTCTACCATTTCATAAATTTATAGTCTACAAAAATAGAGATTTTAAACAAAACAAAAAAAACGAAAGTGAATGACAAAATTGGCTAGAAGAGAAAAAGGCTTGAATGCTACAACATTATTTAGCCACAAAAAAGAACAGATAAAACAGCGTAAATAACGATTAGCAAATGATAAAGTCCCCAAACTGGCCTCATTTTTATGTTTTATTTAGCCTCCGGTCACTTACTTTGACCAGTTACCACGTATTACGTTTCAGACCTGCTCAGCAAAGATTAATTCAACAAGGCCACTTTTTATAAACTGTTTGATCAGTATTGATGATGAAGAAAATGTTTAAGTCATTTTCATTTGATATTGTATTTGTTTGGTAACAATATCGCATTAACGAGAGCTGGTATGTAAAACTGAATTTTCCATCCATCTCAAGACAATGAAATAAGCATGCCCTGTGACGAATACGGGAGCCCTCTGGTCACATCCTGAGTACTTAAGTGGTTCACTTTAAAATATATGGATGTAAACTGATTGACTTCATAAATGGCAATGAAAATACAGAAATTCACTATTTTATTATCGAGCACTGGTCAGGAAAGTCTAGAAATTATTAGTATCGAAATACTACCGGTTTTTGCACAAGTATCAAGGTCTTGACAATTGGTTGATGTATAATTTGGGAGAATACTAGTTCATCAACAGAGGCAAAAAAAATTATAATATCACCTTAGAGCCTTTTCTATTACTCTCTGTAAGCAAGATTGAAAGAACCATTCAATGATTTCTTTATTTGCTTTCAGCAAAAATAAGGTGGAACTTATTCACTAAGCCAGCAATGTTTAGACAAGCGGTTGTTCTAGAATGTAAAATGCCACAAAAAGATTGCTGTGATAAATACGTCCGACGATGGCTAGGAGGAAATGATCTTCATCTTCTATTGATGAATGGAATATCTGCTGACTATAACAAATATTCAGAATTGTTAAATGAAACGTTGTATTCCTCGAAACTTGTCATCTATCATTTTGATGAAAATGATGTAAATGTGCCTTATGAATGTTCCTATGGGTTTGACACATATGTAGATGTTTTACATTTGACAGAGGAAAATTTTGTTTGTAAGTAGAATAAGGAAAAAGAGGTAACCTGATTCGCAGTAACCTTGATATATTGTTATTTACAGATTTTTGTTTGACATGAATTTATAGGACATATATAAGATATATGTTAACCATGAAAAGATATGGAGTAATGCACATTAGATAAAGTCTCACAAACAAAGAAATGGTTAAACGAAGCAATGGAACAACGCTTTTATTGTTGTTCTTCATCTTGAAGGCACAATGAGGTTTCAACAAGGAGTAATGATCATAACTCAGAGCAAATTCGAGACAGCCTCTGACACTGGTTATAGCATAAGTCGATCCTGAATGTCGAGCAACGCCATATCTTCTTTTATAGATTAACTGGGTACCAAAACTTCATAAAAATCCATACAAGCAGTGATTCATTGCCGGGTTGTCCAAATGCACCACTTAACCTCATTCAAAACTCCTCACTACTTTGTTGACCGCAGTCAGAGATGACATGAAAAACTACTGTGATAAAGCTTACTCCTCGAGCGGCGTGAATCAAATGTGGATTCTAAAAAATTCGGAAGATCTCCTTGAACATGTATCCTCAATCAGTCTTACACATTGCAATAGCATTCAAACTTTTGACTTTTCTACTCTTTATACATATACAGCCCTGCCACACAATAAACTGAAATCAGTAATTGCTAATTTAATACATCCATGTTTCTACACTAAAAATGGAGAACACGGATACACCTTTTTAGTAGTAGGGAAAGACAAGACATATTTTGTTAAGAATCTGTATACTGAGAGTACATAACTTAATTTGTCAGTTTGTGATGGGTCTGGAGCTGGCATGTCAGTTAACTGCTAGTAGTCTTTTGTGATTTCATGTTTATGTCCGTATATTTTGTTCTTTCAGCTTTATTTTTTTAACTGAATTTTACTGTTGTTACTGTTGTATTTTTATTTAACAGATTGGCTAGGGGGAAGGTTTTGGCCCAATAAAACTAGTCTAACCCCGCCGCAACAGGTTTGCGCCTGTCCTAAGTCAGCAAATTTATTAAGCCTTTGTGGGTCTTGTGTGTTTTCTAGTTAGTTTACTTTATGTCTATAGGAGTCTAGGATGATGTTTATTTCGCTGAACTTGATTACTCTTTATTTAGGGGCCGACTCCGACCTGCCGTTCATTGAAGATCTTAGGGTGGCTTTGAGTTGTTATTATTTTCCTGTGGGTCGTTGTCTCTTTGACACATTCCCCGTTTCCCTTCTTTTTTCTATCATTCAAATCAGATTCACATAGAAACTGACGTAATCAAAACGTTAGAATTTTTTACCGACAATATTTTTGTCGAATTTGGAGGTCGTGTTTTCCAACAGACATATACAGAAACATTTGTACAATCTGATAGAGAACAAATTACCAATAGAATCTAAACAAGAAAGCCAAAAATCAGCTAAGGACAGAGATATTCGAGAGGGAGATACACTTTAGTTTTGAAGAAAATTTTCTTAAATTAGATATTGTAATTTAAAAAAAATCGGTTTTCGGGCCAGCACCAAAGTACTGGCTACTGGATTGGTGAATACCCGCGGAGACTAACAGTCCACCAGCAGAGGCATCGGCCCAGTTGCAAATGAGAATATGCTGACCGTGTACATATAATGTTGTATTTTCACATGATTATCCCATAACAAACATGACGAAGAACAATTAAATCGTAGTTCTATTGCTTCATAACGCCATACCATTACACCGTAAAATATGAGTTCGCCTTTCCTGCATCGTGGAGTCCGTAGAAAGGATTCCTGGTGCGAGAGAAAAATTCCTTCGATATATTTCAGCTCAACTGTACTTGTTTATAATATAATTTCTCATAGGGATACATGATAATACTTTTAAATTTGGCATTTAGCACTTGTTAATTCAAGAATTATTTTTACAAGTTTTCTTGATTTAGCGAGAACCCTGTAGTTGTTTTGTGTGATGATTGTCTTCTAATAGCAAGGACTGGTTAGTTTTTTACGGGAAACGGATGATAGAGATTCTAAGAACACTATGCCATTTGATTTAATGTTTGTTGACAATTCTGCATCCATGAAATAGAGACAAGAATGAAGCTTTGTTCGACATCTAACATGAAATTTCGTTAAAACCGGTGCTCGAATCCTTTTTCACTAAAGATCTTCTGATAACATCAAAATCAGAAATATTTGGAAAATCATTAACTCAAAGATTTTTAAAAACTGATAGAAAGCAAGTAACCAATATGATCTAACTGTAAAGCCAAAATCAGCTTAGGATAGAGCTTTGCATCGGAGTGATAATCCATAGTTTTCAACCAAATTTACACAATTTTAAATATCGCAAGTTTCCAAATAAAAGTGGCTTCCGGGTCAGCACTGCAGTACTGACTACAGGGTTGGTGAATACCCTCGGGGACTAACAGTCCACCAGTAGTGGCATCGACCAAGTGGTAACAAATAAAAATGACAGCAAAAGTCCAGAGACCAGTAAGGAATATCCGTATAACATACGACAGAATCAGGGAAACACAATCCAACACAGAACATTTTTGAAAGGCGTCATATTCCTGACTTGGAACGTGCATTTTATAAATAAAATGGTGGATTAAACAAGGGTTAATGATGCATCAACCTTCCGCTTATATGACGACTAACTATAGCTTCCGTGTGCCCAGATTGTGTTAAATGTCAAAGCCATAATATTGTCAAAACATAGATTTTTTTTTTCACGCAGGTAAAATGTTATTGTAGTTCGATGTACAAACCTTATCTCATACTGGTAGAATGTTTTTGTCGCTCAAAACGCCCTAAAGTGGCAAAACGAGAATCCTCACAGAAGAAGCCAAAATTTAAACAAAACCGTCTTCAATAGAATTGGAAAATGGAATTGAATATTTATCAACCACATCTGGATATCGTCCAATAAATTTCTTCAGAAAAACTATTAATCTGCATTTATCGAAGCCCTGATTTAAAAAAAATAACGAATTAAACATCTGTGTCGTTTAAAAAAAAAATTGATAGTGACTTCATGCTTTAGCGTAACGAATTAATGGAGAAATATACTCCATACGCTGGGGAAGAGGTAATATTTCTGTCGAGGTGTGGAAAGTTTACGATATCTAAATTGAAATCGTCTTTTTTGTCATAAATTCGTATGCTGATGTTGCCACTATCGTCAAACTCCAGAAGTAATTAACTAAATATCGAACCTGCTGTAATTTAATTTCTACAATTGGCCATTTCGACAATGTTTTTGTTTTAATAAAGTTCCCCTTTTAGATTTTTTTAAACAGAAGACAAAAGCTACAAAAATTTTTAAAGCACTGCAAAAAGGACAATTACTGTAAATCAGTTGTATTAAGTAGTTCTGTTTTTTTTTTTTTTGTATTTCATCTTAACTTATATTATTATATTATTATTATTTTTCAAAAGTAGGACAAAACATATGGAAATATTCAACATTCATTTTGAAAAAAAATGCATTATTTCAGTAACGATTGGTACCAATGCTTTTATATTATACATGTGCTTGACCTTGTCAACACTTCCCTCATTAAGCTTTACCCAAAATAGGTTTTTTTCTTGAACATGATGAACATATAAGAACCGGATATCTGCAGAAAGTTTCAGGGCTCCATTGGACGAAAAATGATTAGAATTCCTTGATTTTTTTTTATTGATGAGAGTNNNAAAAAAAAAAAAAAAGAAACGTTACGCTCCTTAAATATTGTCTATTTTAATTTGTACGAAACTGTGACTTTATTCTTTTAAAAAATGTAACCTTTGTGTTAAAAAGGAAACAATCCAAGCGTTTTCTCCATTTTGCAGGCTTATTCAATGTTTTATTAGCAATTTCAGTTTGGAAGACTGGAAAACGGGTGTCGAAAAAATCGAATCAAAATGAGCAATACACTTTTGAAATGTGCGTTATTTTGTTATCTTACTTTGAAAAGGGTTCAATTTTTTACGAGGTTATGTTGCAATTTATGTTTTTTTTCAATTTTTGGGGTAAAAAAGCACTTTTTCGAATCTCAAAAACTAATTTTCATTTTATTGCACGAAACTAAAGCTTTGGGTTAAACAAACATTCTGTGAAAATTTCCAGTCTTTTCGATTTTTTTTTAAAAAGATATGAGACACCGAATTCCAAGTCCGTTGCAAATACACGGAAGTGTAACGTTTCTTTTTTTGCCCAGTATATATGTGCTGAATACTGGGCAATACTCCCAAATTCAGGGTTCGGTAGATCTTGCCACGCCGTTTACCTTAAAGTTTATTTTTTTATTTTATTATTTTTTTTTTGTCCTTGCAATGTTTATTATAAAAAAAACTTGAACTAACACTGTGTTTACCTATTGGGCGATCTTAGTTATGATATCCGGCCTTTTAGATTCAGAAAATAAAGTTACAAGGTTTAGTATTGAAAGATGAATAAGGCAGCTTCTACATGTTCTATTGATTTCAAAATCTTTACATGCCTTCTGACCTAATTAAATTATACATCCCATTTCATCCATATGTTTTCCATTTATTTAAGCTCTTCCGAAGGATCCAGTCCATGTAAACATCACAAGTAACAGCTCCAAACCAATATCAATCCACTTCTTATTAGAACAAGTATTTCCCAAGCCAAAGTGCTCAGCTTTTGTTAATGTAAGTCATTTAAGTTCATTATGGTTCTATACATTCTTG
The DNA here is from genome assembly GCA_002080025.1 of Modiolus philippinarum. NCBI lineage: Eukaryota > Metazoa > Mollusca > Bivalvia > Mytilida > Modiolidae > Modiolus > Modiolus philippinarum. The sequence continues at coordinate 29,459 of MJUU01026280.1, forward strand.
TTCATAGCATAGACTATCATTAAAATAAATGAAACTAGGCTATTCCCACAATGTGGTAAGGCAAACTAGTCTTATTTTTGTCTACTAAACCTAAGTTTTCTATATCGATGCAAAGATAATTGACAAATTCCAATACCTTATAGTCCATTTCATCAAATATAACGCCCTCCCTAGTGCATCAGAGATCAAAACGCCATATAAAGTCCAAATTAAAGTCAACAACAGATTTTTAAGTGTGATGTAATTAAAAAGGAGAAATGTACCTGTCCTAATTCTCTCTAGAGGAAACGCTGTCGACTTTTAAGAAGTTAGCATCCCCGGTATGGGGTTCAAAACGCACGTTAGCTGAAATATCGACTGAGTCAAACAACACAGTATGGTTTACTTGAAACATAAACTGTTAGATCAAAATAATATATTTGCTCCTGGTCCATATAACAGGAGAGATATAGTGGTCTATTTCAAGTTACCTTTTTTTCCGGGAAAATCGCCGGAGCAAAACTATGTAATTTAAATATCATTTTTCTAATAAGCTTATTTTTTTTTTCTACAGAAAAAAGATGTCAGTAGCAGCATGGACATTTCCGTTGAAAGGCATGGTTTTTATTATGCGGCCTTCGTTTTCATAAATTACATGATGAACCCGGAGACCCAATGCCCTTTAATGCTAAATTGTGTTTGCAAGATTGGAAAGAGTACGTTTACTATTGAACGAAGTATCAATTGTACGGAGGTAGCAAATACCGAAACTAAAGGTAAAATAAACATGTAGAAAATTGTTGTTTATTACATGGTAGAGAAATGTGAGAACCACAATCTTATTTAATAGGATTTATCAAAATAACCCTTAAACAACTTTTATAATTAAAAGAAAAGAAATATTTCTGGAACGGGGTGGTTCATCAATACGAGTCGATTTGTATGATTACTAAATGATATGGTCTGTTTATGAACAGGACGTTATAATGTTTTCATTTTAGCCTTAAAGCAAAGAAAGAGTGGACAAATATGGTGCTGGTGTTGAAGGGTATCTGTGTTTGCTTTTAAGATAAAAATTAACAACTCCTTACACAAAATTTCTATGTGTATGTACGTTTAGTTGTTGATTGCTGTGTCTTTTGAAACAATGAATAAATTGGCACATTACGAACATTACGGAAATTTTGATATCTTCAGTCACCAACAATTTTTTTTTCAGCTTTTCTAAAATTTTTGTTTCTCTATTTCTTAGCAAATTTAAACACCGGCTGATCGATGCCTTATCAAAACATTATTGAAGACCATATGGTGACCCCTAGATGCTCTGTTTTTTGTCGTTTTACCTGGATATGGGATGTTGTCTTCTTGACATTTACCCCATTTCCTTTCTTTTTCATATTAACTAACATGTTTACAGATTTGTTTTCAGTTGACGATAGATCAATCATGTAAATGTCTCGTATCAATTTCTATGAATAAGGCGAAAGGATGTTGATGAAATTTATACTTAATCATTGTCGGGCGAAATGGGATTTGTAATTTTAGTAGTGAGATTACTCAATTAAATGAAGATATGACATTATGTGAAAAATATTGAACTCAACATCGCTCTCGACGAATGACGCAATGATACACATAGCAAGAATGGTAGCAATAAAATGGCGGTAAATTTGAGACTTGAGTCTAAGGAGATCACATAACTTCAAATAAATTGAGTAGGAATTAGAAAAACAATATCTAACATTGTTCTCGGACAGTTAAATATTCACATTTTAAAGTTCTCGGAAAACCTCGAACTTTACAATGTGAAAAAATTAACTATTTCGACGTGAATATACATAATAAACTCGAAACAATGTTAGAAACTATGTTTATCCAATTGTTTCCTCTACAATCTACTCACAAAGAGAAAGAGTTGTGACCCTTATTCATTAGTGTTTTGATTCGTGAAAGTCGAGCATGCAGTTTCCACAGTTATTTCATGATAGAGCAAAAACACTGTCCTAAAAGCTGCTAAGTTAGGAATTTTTTTAGCCTTTGTTACTTTCATCCCTTCAGAAATTATTTGGCAGTCAGCTTGATATTATTGGATAGATATGAGGTGTCTGTGTCCTAGATAAAAACGGACACTTTCAGCTAGATTTCACGTCTTCATGGATTTGACATAACCGGTTTTGACCCAACGCTGGAATGACTCATTAATAATGTGACGGGTGCCAGTAGCGGAGCAGGACATGCTTACCCTTCCAGAGCACCTGATTTCACTCCCAGATTTCATGGGAGTTCACACTATGAGTGTCTTTTGTTCTTAATGTCTTCTTTTTACATCCGTGCATTGTAGCTGTCTCATGTCCTTGTTTTGTCTATGTTTCTCTCTGTTGCCGTGTTTTCCATGTCTTTGGACTTCGATTTTTGTGGTCATTGCTTCCATTGTCCCCTTGATATTCTACTGCTGTTGTTTGATAATACTGCTATTTTTGTTTAATCAACAAGTGCTGAACTCTTTTAATGAAACCTTAATGAGATATTCTCGAGACAACAAGTTTCTGAAAAGTGTATGTACTGTACAGTCTATAAAGAATCATGAAACAATGAGTTAATGTTTCTTCTAAAAAATAGAATATAGCAGATCAATCTCAATATTTACTAAATTTTTGTAGGTGCTGATGACCTTGTGATTGTTTTGGTTATTATAAGTGCATTTTGCGGCATCCTATTTATCGTCTCCATTGTATTGAGCATCAAGTTTTGTAAGTATTTCTTAAAAGTCTCAAGTTGTATCGTTTAGCATTTTAACATCAATTTATGTCTAAATTCTAACAACCTTATGTAAGTCTGAAGATGGATTTGGATGATATTTTGAAAAATGCGATTACATCAAAACAACAGGAAAAGGAATACTGAATTTTTATCCACAGCAAAATTTTTGCTACTGCTTATTTTCCATTGAGATAATCTGAAATTAATTTCCCCATTGACCCTCTCTTTCCCTTTTCGTAATTTTGAAAAAGAACAAGTTCTCTCTTTCATGTGTATTATGAAAATAAATAGTACCAATATTGAAGTAATGAAGAATGGACTTCAGTTTCCAGCCAAAATTTAATTTGCTTTTCCCAAAGGAAAACTCATGTACTTATTGCATTTTTCATTGAGTGTGCTTATTTTTTTTCACGCAGAATACCTAATTTATTGGTACATTCAACTATTTCGAATTGTATCCCCTAAAATTGCTGCCTTTCAGAGTAATAGTCGCAAACCTGATTAAAATATTGTTGGCATTATCATTAAAGGACAAGGTAACGAGTGTTTACCATATTGGCTAAAAGTTGATTATAAGAGGTACATGATTTTAATATAATAAACAACTTAATATTCTATTTTTGTTTAACGAACATCGACATTTATTCGTAGTGCATTCGACTGGCGCATATTGTGACTCGAGTCGGAGGCCAAGTTGTCAAGATTTGTTATCAGGAAAGCTCATTTTCGGTGTTTTTTTATTCTGACGTCATAATAAGGATAACCTATATAACAACAACAAGTCTCACAAGTAACAATATATTTACATGCATTACATTCGATTCATTCCGAAAGAGGAACATAATATATGGCACAACACTCTTGTAAAATTCGCAAATACGACCAGATACAATCAAATATAAACTGTATACTAAAATAGATACATACATTTTTTCATACTCGATATACACCAATCGCACAAGTGTCCCCTGTAATGGTGGCGTGCATAAATTTCATGTTCTGAAAACACTTACTGAAAACAGTTCCTTATTCAAAATTAAGGTTTCTCAAGTACCGAGTATAGTCAATATAGAAAGTGAAGCTGATGATGTGCGAATGCTGCCTCAATTTTTCAGCTGTAATTATGATGCAGAGCGACCCTTAACATGCTTAATTCAAGATTGCTTAATAAAGATACATCTGAAATTTCTGCTCTTTGTAATACTATTACCAGTACACATCGGCAAACGAATACCGAAGCAAAATGATGAAATGGGAAATTCCAAAATCAAAAGATAAAAAATCACTGCAAATCATATACGACACGAATTAATACAGCACAGTCGTCTTTAAAATCTATTGGATTTTTTTACCAATGCGTAATGTTTGATAAATTTGTTGTCTATTTCAAATTTGAGAAAAGACCATTTTTAAATATGGCGTTTCTTGCTAGTAGATTTGAAAAATCCACAAAAATTACTGAGTCACGTTTGAAAACCGTGGATACAAGAGTAACAAAAATTAGAATTTTTGATTTCTTAGTGTGAATAAAAGTAAAATATACCAACAATATATCATGTTAATGAAAGAGAATTCAAGTAATGCCAAGTTGTCATCCCTGGACGATGCTAATGCTCTGCATTTGGGAAATTCAAAAATGAATATTAAGAGAGAAACTTAAAGACCCGATAACCAGTAAAATTTTGCACAAGACCAATGATTTCTTATATACTTATTTATATATGTACATAAAAATCTCTCTTTTTAAAGGTCGACGAAAAGATGATATAATTAACCACCGGTAAGTCATATTTACATGTAATTCAAATGGAAAAAAATACTTTACTATTTTACTAAAGTAAGCTTGTAAATACAGAATACTTGATATAATTACCTTAATCTTGTAGTGAATTATAGCAGTCTCTCCTTTTCTAACAATCCTGTAAATGTTTTTTCTTTTCTTTTTTTAATAACCTCAGCAAAGCGGTAACTAGAAATTCTACTTACAACATTCCAGGCGAATTGAGCGGTAAAAAATGATGTTATTCTTGTAAATAATCGAAAGAAGATAACCAATGTTTGGAAAGAGCAATGCAGATTCACAAAAATGAATATTTGAAGATTAATTTTAAAAAATCGTCTCTTACGATCATTAAAAAGTTCCTTCATAGATATCAGTCCCTTGTGGAAAAATTTGAAGTTTTGTCAGAACTCTGTTTCATGATTCCATCTTAACTTAATACTGGGATGATCATTTCTTTTAACTGTCTTCGACATTTCAATGGCAATTGCTGTTTCGACCAGACTCTCCCGCAATGGAAGGGTGATTTGTCGAGCGAAAAAGCCGCTTAAACCCAACATTTCTTTTGACATGCCTGTACCAAGTCAGGACCATTGCGTTCGACAATTGTTCCGGTTGTTTTCATCTGATTTGTCCTTTGGTCTTCTGGACATCGGCTAAAGACAACTCCGGTAATTGTCTTATTAATCCCATATCATTAATCTCACTATACTTCATGACAAAGAAATATCGTTTTGATCAATATACATATGTAAAGTGCAATTTTCACTGATATATAATAAATAAGTTGTTTAACCTATTTATTTTATTTCAGAGTACAAATGAGTGTATTGTTAAATAGTGGTGTGGACAATACATAGTAACTGCTATCAACTAGTCTTCTGGTCAAACCTGTAAATGACGCATTTATGCGTAGCTCTTTTAAGTTAGATAAGGTAAAACTGAGATTTTTGTCATCTGTTTGAACGAAATTAACTTAGTGTAGATGGTAACATATCGCATTGTTTCACTTTATGTTAGACGAAAGATATCTTTCATTTAGAAATAGGTAATTGATGTGCGAGAATGTCGAGTTAATTACGTCTATTATCGGTTTAGCGTGCAACATTCAAGCTTTGTATAAAGTTATGAATACGCTGATCGATAATAATACATCTTACAAATTTGATAGGTTTTTATGCCAACAAATATGAATGCGAATCCCTAAGTTTGTTTAATTGGTGTTTCAGATTGAAAGAGTCCAACTTTTGCGTTTCATAACTCGAAGACGCCCCAGTTCAAGGATGTCTCATTAGCCGAAAATGGCTTCAATTAATTGCTTTATCTCATCATTTTCTTCGTGTCAACTTTGTTTGAAATTGCTATTTTATGCCTACCGATAATGAAAGATCCTGTCTCTGTTTATGACTGTTTGTTTGAAAATGTTTTAAATGGTTAATTGTAGAACTTTCATATTTTAAATGATTAATCCTTAAGCAAAACCTTTCAAGTAGTACTAGAAAATTCAACCTCATGACCCTTATTTTGCCATCACTATTGACAAATATTTTGACTGATTTTACCAGAGTCAGTCGTTTTTTGACTTAGAATATCTGAACAGAGTTTAGAATGACTGTGCTGAGTTGACTCAACGCTGATCAGGCTTTTTCTACACTAGTTTTGACTGAAAATGACTGATCAGAGTTGGGCCAACTCATTTCAGTCAATCTCAGACTTTACCTGTGTTGTAAATGTCTGACTAGTGTTGAGTCAACTTTGGTCAGTCATTTTCAACACTACCTGTGTTGTAAATGACTGATTTTTGTTGAGAGTGTCTGTTCGGTGTTGAGTCAACGCTGATCAGTCATTTCCAACCCTACCTGTGTCGTAAGTATTACAAACGGGTATTGCGTGATTTTAAAATTGACGACTTCAAAGCCAAACCACCTGATTGCGCTTGCTCCACTTCCCCCCTTCAATTACAGTCCGGCTGGACACGTGATAACCGGTGACCTAATATTATATATAATATCAAACTAAGAGAGGTTTTTTTCAAAAGGTCCCAAATTCCGTGAACCCCAGCATATCAACTGGAAGTACAACTTCCAAATTTTAATGGATGCAGTTGAGGACTATGCGAGGAAGTGGGTAAAGAAAGAGAAAGAAGATGTCCGACTGGATCAGGTCCATTAAGTCGTTAATTGTGAATCGTATTCGGCGTTTGAAAATATCAATGAAATCCAGAAATCCCAGGATATTTGAAGATCCCCTCGTTAGGAAAACTATGGACAACCTCCATGAAAATTACGTCATTGTCTCTGCAGACAAAGCTTCTAACAACATACTGTTCGTGTGTAAGAAACACTATCTTGACTGTCTGGTTAAGGAGATGGGAATTGACAGTTCATCAGGAAACCCTACTTATACTCCCACTACACTATCAAGGGAGGAGATTAT
>MJUU01026280.1:37474-52996 GCA_002080025.1 Modiolus philippinarum
CAATTGTGAACTTTCCCTTTCTGAGCAGCAATATACCTACCTCTCCAGCCTATGGAGTGTACATTTCACAGTTGATTCGTTACTGTCGGGCATGCAGTTTATACAGTGACTTTTTAGTTAGAGCAAAAACACTGTCCCAAAAGCTGCTTAGTCAGGGATTTGTTCAGCCTTTGTTACTTTCATCCCTTCAGAAATTCTATGGCCGTCACCATGACATCATTGACAGATATGACGTGTCTGTGTCTCAAATGAAAACGGACATTTTCAGCTAGATTTCACGTCTTCACGGATTTGACATAATCGAATTTGACTCAACCCTGGATTGACTCACTGATAGTGTGACGAGTGCCACTAGCGGAGCAGGACATGCTTACCCATCCGAAGCACCTGATGTCACTCCCGGTTTTTATGGGAGTTCACACTGTCAGTACTTTAGTTTTTCGTGTTGTCTTGTATATCATACTGTACAATTTTAGTTTTGTCTTCGTCAATGATGTTTGTGCTACCGATTTTGTCCTTGTGATTGTTTGAATACCACAAAGATTTACATTTTACCATGGTACTGTTTTAGGGTTAGAGAAGTAAGATGAACATGTACCATGGATTTCAATTGGTTTTGTCTAAGGGTTAGAAAATGGCACTAACCAATCCGGTACCAAACAGATCTTTCAAAACAATATATGCCTCACTGATAGTGTGACCGGTGTCGTTAGCGGGGCAGGACATGCTTACCCTTCCGGAGCACCTGATGTCACTCCCGGTTTTCATGGGAGTTCACGCTCTTAGTGCCTTAGTTCTTAATGTTATCTTTTTATTTCCGTGCATTGTAGCTGTCTCACGTCCTTGTTTTGTCTTTGTTTTATCTGTTACCGTTTTTGCCATGTCTTTGGACTTCGATTTTTGTAGTCATCGCTTCCCTTGTTCCTTCGGTATTCTATTACCGTTGCTTCGTAAAAGACTGATCCGTGTTGAAATGACTGACCAGCGTTTAATCAACATCGCACAGACATTTTCAACACGGGTCAGTCTTTAACAGCACAGGAAGTGTTGAAAATGACTGATCAATGTTGACTCAACACTAAACAGACATTCTCAACAGATATCAGTCTTTTACAACACAGGTAGCGTTTAGATTGACTGATCGGCGTTTACTCAACACTGGCCAGACATTTACAACACAGACAAGTCACTTAAAACAAAAGTAAAGATTTTTATTTATTAAATAACTTATTATATTTTTATTTATCCATTTAATTCTGTTTATATTAATTATTTTTATTTATTTTATTTTATTCTAGTTGTATTAATTATTTATCTCTTTTTATTTATTTTAATTTGTGTTTTCAATTTTTTATGTAGTTCCTTTTATTTGTTTTATTTACTTATTTATGATCCTAACATTTCTTTTGCATTCTGTTTATTCTATTTTCTATAAAATTATGTTTAAAACTAAAACCAAACAGTTGAATATACATATAACCCTGCCAATTGGTTGTTTTGATTTTTTGTTGGGCAGTAAAATATGGCACGTGACATACGCCCTTTTCAATTATGCAATTATACAAGTCAAGTGAAAATGGCAATATTATACAAGTAGAACCGATTCCATAAATCTGTCCCCACCATCAGTTTGTGACTTGTACATCTGTGTCAGCGTCTATGTTAAAAAAAAAACACAATATCATCTGATGTGGAATGAACAGGCAAAATATGTGTACATTCATACACAATGTAGCATTTTGTCATCTTTTTACAAAGGAACTGCCAGTCAAAGAATGAATTAGTCACAACATCGCTGCAATTGATTGGTCAAGAAGGTCGGGTAGGGAGACATTTATTGAATCGACCCTAAGTATTTTTCCTGGACATTTTGATAGTAGACAGGTCATTCAAGGTCTAGACCATCTGAAATTGATTATACTGGACATATTAATGCATGTGTATAAACACGTTCTGGTTTGTCGACGATGCGAACTGAATATTGATAAAAAGACAAGAACTTGGGTACCAATACCATGAACCTGAACTTCAGAGATTAGAAAACAGAAAAATGACTTCAGATTAAATCACATGGACTAGAATATAGAACGAGAGAATACACGATTTAAAGCGCTCGGGTACATATACAAATATTATGCCGCTAAAGAAGTGGCGGTTAGAAGAATAACAGATTATATTTTCATTTCTTTTTAGGTTTTCCTCTGATATATTTATTTCGAGAACGTTTTTTATTTTATTCGAGATTTGTGTCATTTTGCTTGTGCTTTCGGTGTAAAACTGTGGCTATCCCGCACGTGACAATTATTCATACAGAGGAATGTCTGTGAACGGCATAGTCTGTAGCCAAAATGACAAAAGTTTACCCAGAGACTGGGCTTAAAATGCAATAAATGTAAATCTAAAGATAGATTTTTACACGATTCTTTTTCCAGCGATGATTACACACCTTAATGCAAAAAAGCTTTCAAAGTTCAAGAGATCCTTTGCCTTTGACGTGTACACAATGTAACTCCAAAGACGTTTGTTTGCTGAAATTCGATGTGATCATAAGGTCTGGTCAAACAACTTCGTGTGGATGTAATCGGTATGCACTGCATTCTAGATATCAAGGGTTTTAGACTACTGAAACAGACTGTATTAACTGCTTGTTGAAAAAGTAAGGTGATCAATTATACCCTTAAAGGTCAGGGCAAAAATATGTACATTGTAAGTGGAATGGGCATCACCTTTAATGTGGCCAGAATGAATAATGATGAACAGGATAAACAGTTCAAAATTTGCAAGTCAGTGGAGAATGATTGAAGAAGCATATACTAGAATTGATCTGTACTGATACTTATGCAACTCCATATAAATTTTAAAAGGATACAACTAGAAAAACTGTGAGCAAAGCTCACAAATGCATATCCCACCCCTCAAACATTTGATTCCAGAAGTAAAAAATCACCAAGAAAAATTTTAAATAGCTGGTGCACAATGGCAATTTGCACTGAACATTCTGTGAAAGTTTCATAAAATTTCACCAAGTGATCTTGAATGAGATATCGCCACAAAGTATGTACCCTATGGCGACGAAATAACGTACGAATGAACGGACACCATGATCACTATATATATGTACCATCCGCTAAAGCCGGGGTATAAGTGATTGATGTTCAACAGATGTAAAAAATATGTGAAATATCGGTCAGTTGAACGTAGCTGTAGGGGTCTTAAACTGCAACTGAAAATATCAATAGGTTATCATGAGTTGTTGTAATTAAATCAGAGACATTATTTTAAATGTTTCTGGTTGAACAGACACAAAAAACATTGTTGGGGGAATAACACGCGCTCCACAGATCTCCGAGAGTCCGGTGCCTAGTAAGTGGATCCCAGAGCACTGTGAGTGCAGATCGGAGCCCTAGTGTTGGAGCCTTGAGCCCTAGTGTTGGAGCGTGGATTCCTACGTTAAAAAAGGTGGAGCCAAGAGCCCCTCTTAATACCCAACACTGGTAACGCCGTCGTCCTTAAGTCACCCGGCTTTAGTAAAACAGTCGTTTAAAAACCGATTTTCAGATAAACAAGCAGACAATTACATAACCTGTGCATTAACAATAGTGAATAAAAAAAATCATACAATTCCATAATCACGTGAATATGATAGAAATTTTGGTGTCCAGTTCAACTCATGTGCTAAATAGCCAATCGAGGTAAACAAGGACATTCGTAGATTTTGAGAACTAATTCATCAACGCGAACAGAAGGTACAATTTATATATATTAAGTTATTCCATAATACATTAAAATAATCGGATTGTGAGATTTCGTACGCATGTCGATTCCATTGCTATAAAAATATATCAAAAATATATATGAAAATTAATATCAATTAATATTTTATTACATTATATTTTATATATTTTATTTATAGTTCAATGTCACTGAATTTGCATACAATACACAGAAAAAATGTCGCTGAAATTATAGTCGCTGTCGCTGACTTTTGCACACATATTATTGATAACTACATGTCCTAAGCCTCAGTCGTACACCCGTAGGCATGACATGGTTGTATATTGTAAATGCAATATGCAACATATGAACTGTATAATTTTACCTTGAAACATGGAAAACCCACAAATAAAGTTATCGTTTAAACTAAAAAAAAATTCATATAAATCGAAATCGGGCCGGGCTTTCAGGTATAATTAAAAGACAGAAAATATAAATAAAAAAAAAATATTAAATATCAAATTTTTTTTTAGAAACAAAAATCCAGTACTTCAAGCCTTTTAATAGAGCGTTATTGTATGTTTGATAACCATAAAAAGCAGAAAAAAATCCTTGTGAACAAAAAGTTGACTTAAAACAAAAACTATGCATTCCTGACAATTTATCTTCATCAGGACAAAAAATGGCAATTTGTATGCAACTCCGTGTGTACACTAGGCCTCGAGCTATAAGTGATGGAATGACTGCCTTAGTCAGAGACATATAATTATATGTCTCTGTCTTAATATATTCTTTGTGGGTTTACTTAGAGTTTGAGAAAGTCAGTTTTATAAGCTTGCATATACCTTTATTTGTTGAAAATCCACCTACTACTTGGCTTGTCTTTTTTAAGATTGTATGACAGATTTCTGGTCGAGTTAAACCAAATTTGGTAATCAATGGATATAAAGAAGAAAGAAAAAAGGTTATTTACTTCTTTTCTTTTTTCTGTTGTGAACCCGGCAAGAACGTTAGAAATGTTGACAGCACACTGGGCCAGAGACATAATATTCGTCCTTATGCATACATAATAAATTCATTCCTTTATTTTTTTATAAATCTGAATTCTGCAATTTGACAGTTTTTGTCAACTTCTGTCTAATCATATAGCATATGATAGTTTCAGTCTTCGCAGAATATAGAGTTTTCTTGCTAAAGTAGTAAAGAATGTCTAGTACCAGTAAAGGAAGAAGTGCCGCGGGTGTTTAGCGGGCCCTCTCTCCCACCCCGACCATCTCCTTTCTACCACCTGTCAACTCATTATCTCGCACCTCTTTATCCCATAATTCCCACAAGTCTTTCAGCTTTCTACAGCCCTCCATCCCATCTTCTCCAATATTCAGTTTTACAGGACCCTTCTATAGACGTTTTCAGAAATGAGTAAATTTTGGAGAGGTGTGATTCTCTCAGAGAGATTAGGCCGTACAACTGCATCCATGCATCCATGCATGCGAGTTGAAAATCCGAAGTGCATACATTTAGAACAATACGCATCTTTTGGGTTAACCCATACAATACGGGACTTTTGAATCGTGTTCACTCCGATAACAGATTTGTTTATATATGTAAAAAATCAATACATCAATACATTGAAAGGGAATTTTTTTGGTATCAATCTTATGTATATTGAATTTTAAACCAAATAAAAATTCTTTTCTGTTCTGTTCTAATTAATAAACAATGTTGAGCTAAGTGTGATTTATATTTAATCTATTTGTAGCACTTCAGGTAAATTGTTTTTCGTCAATTAAATTTTAGTTAAAGAATTGTCATATAGGAAAAATTTAAAATACACTTCAATTTCATAAAAAGTTTGTGTTTTATGTGGTATACATTTATTTCAATAATTTTAGAGATCTCCTTCCAACTGGTATCCGCGGGGATCATTTCCGCCTTCAATTACACGAGAGTTCCTATCTAGAAAGTCTACATTAAAAGTGTCCGTGTGGAGGGTAAACTCAATAATGAGCTCAATGATGAGCAAATGCATAAACACGAACACAGTCTGCTTAGTAAAAAATAAAATGAAAATAAGCGCCTCTTGTGAAAATAGGCAATTCTTACTATTTTAATATGTTTAGCAATGTGCAATTTGAATGCTCTATGTATGATGTTTACTCTAGTATACTTACGATTGAATACAATCCGAAATAGAAAAAACGCTGCATTATATTTTTATTTGTTTGTTTAACTCTCACAGAAAAAAACCCTTTTATAACTCTAAATTTAGTCTATTTAATCCTTTATTAATGTTTCTGGCGGATAATTCTTTGGTGTTTGTATGGACCGATTTTCAGGGTAACAGTCAAGATAATAATATAAAAGAAGTGAACATGATTGATGAAAAAATATTTATGTATTGAGTTCTTTTTCTGCATATGCAAATACGATTATTGTGGATTTTGTCTTTAAAAAGAACTTTTTAAATATATTTTTCTTATATTTGTGGTACAGAGTTAAATTGTAAGTGTATTAGAAGCTGCTACTGGTAGAATGATGCAACATCTACCCAATTAACAAAATGTAATAAACAAGTGGTCAAGACATCACCTGTCACCTTGACCAGGTGTTATTTAGCCCGAGGGCGTCATAAATCAATGTTGTAGTGACTCGAACGTGTTAAAGATGTTTTAAATTTGTGTAATTTCAAAATCAATAAGGAAATAAATAAATAATGGATTTTAGAATTTGAAATGGCATACTGTATTTATATTCGTTGAACAGATATACTAACACGACGAAGTCACTCGATAATAATGATCATACACACGTACGTGTTAAATTACAGTATAGAAATAGTTTAATGGAGAATTCCCACAACACTTGTTTTCATTGGTGGTGAAAAGGGGGGTGGGGGAACGTAAGTTCTCTCCGCTCCCGTTAAAATCCACCCTGGACAGTAGTTGACAGCTATATGCTACTGAGCTTATCGAAGTTTTATTTTTTCCTTAAACTAACCCGGCAGTGTGATACTTTTGACTAGTTATGATCTCATTATTTATTTTTTACCATTTATGAGGGGGCGGACTCTGGCGTCTCTTCTCCCCCTTCTCTCCAGTCTCCCAGTTTTCCTTTTGTTTTTGTCCCTTTCTTGGCCCTTTTCTCATTTAACCCGTCTCTGTCCCTTTTAATGCCCCCAGATCGAGGATCGCGGGGCATATTGTTTTTGTCCTGTCTGTTTGTCTGTCTGTTTGTCTGTTTGTCTGTGCGTCCGAAACTTTAACTTTGGCTTTAACTTCTGAACTATATAAGGTAGACTTTTGATACTTGGCAAGTGTATAGGTCTAGACAAGAGGAACATAAATATGCAAAAAAATTAGATCAAAGGTCAAAGATCAAGGTCATAGGGGTCCAAAAGGGGTAAAATTGGGAATCTTGGGGCATATGTAGTGTTTCACAAACACATCTTGTTCTCCTTTCTCCCGTCCTTATTTCCTTTTCTCCTCCAGTCTTCCTGTCCATCTCTTTAATTATATAGAATAAGAGACATATTTTTCATTATTATTTATAGTTTTTAATATAGATGTACAAGCACTCTCGTCTGCTCCTTCAATACCACCGTGTCGATTTACGTTAACTAGCTCGTGCCAATTTACAATTAGACTGGGGGCGCTTCTTTTCTTTCTACCCCCTCCCTCCTTTCTTCCGTCCATATCTCCTTTCTCCCTGTCCACCCCTTTAATTATATAGAAAAAGAGACATATTTTTCAATATAGATCTTTTTATAAACCACGACAAGCACGCTCGTTTACTCCTTCAATACCACCGTGGCGGGTATTAGTACAATTAACGTTAACTAGCTCATGCCTAATTTACAATAAACGTCCTCAAAAAGCCATTTATTGTTTTGTATGTTTTAAAATATGTTCAGAAAAGGGTGCTCCAACTCTTGGACCGTTCTCCTCTTATGGATTCGTCTATATGAGATATTTTATTTTCTTTGTTCATTACGTCATTGCATATCTTTTAATTCGTTTCACTGTTTTGAACAGTATAAATCAAAGTACAGAGCACTGCTATTTGGTTTTCCCTGTTGAGTTGTAAAAAAGAGGTTTCCCTGTTGAGTTGTAAAAAAAGTGTTATATTTCAAAGGAAATACAAAAAATTCAAAGAAAATAAATCTTACAAAAAGAGAGAGAATTTTGACCATAAACTGTGTACATGCATAATCAGTGATGTATTACACTATGTTTTGAACAGAACTATGTTTTATATGTTCAGGTAGTTCTTGGCGATAGTAGTCCATCCTGGGAGTCCATAAAATTATTTTTTTCATGAACATCACGAACAAATTATTTATTTTGTCATCAAATGGAATAATAATTTATTCATTTGCATTTGCAACAAAAAGTTTATTCTTCAAATCACTGAAATCAAATTATTTATTTTCATGACAAGTAAGGTTTAAATATATTTTTATTTTCACTGGGGCCAAGATTAAATCATTTATTTACAAAATAACGAAGTGCGTATCGAGAATTTCCCTATTTATGTCATTGATGCGACTCGATTAAATGCCTTATTGAAATCAATAACAAATTGACTGCAAAAAGGTGCACAATGACGTAAATAAGGCACATATTCGAGTCACGTCTTTAGAAATTAAATGGCATTCACGTAAAAAAGAAAATTCTCGATACTCACTTCGACCCCAGTGATATTGTAGTAGGTAACTTTTGAAGGCATTACATGAAAACTGGTAGTTGTTTAAGATCCAGCGTCAATCTGATAATAATGCAGTACTATCAGACGGTACAAAAGCGGGAAGTTGTCAGGTTGATGGTATAACCCTAGTGACCTCTTCTATAACAAAAAACAGAGATATTTTTGGGGATGTGCCCCGTATTTTCCTATGAACAACGGAGGTAATGGGGTTATCACTTGAACAATTTCTGTCATTTTTCTGCTTACATTAGGTACAATTACGTAAAATACCTGTAATTTAAATCCCCTACATTTCCCTGCGTCTTCTTGGTCTCCCGATGATTTAAATGATAACATTTAAATCTGACAGCTTGTGGTTTGATTTATTGACCCCGGGTGAATGAAATTAAAAGACCAATGCATACAAAACGAACAGTTCGAGAAGACCGCAAAATGAAACTTCATCAATATATTTAACCTGTGTATGTAATTGCATATTGGATTACTTAAACACTAAAGGGTGTACTAATACTCAGACAGAAATCCGGTTGATCAAAATTATCTACCTTTTAAATGAGGAACTTTTCAAAAAGTGACTCAAAATCCGTACCTCCATGATGGACGCGGTGGTTTTCGCACGTTGTGAAAATGTTGTTAAAACAAGGAAATATCGTGAACACTTGGAACTATTACATGTTAGGGAAGGTAGTTGATGATTTTTCCATCATGATTGCTAATACTAAAAGGAGACGCCAGGTATGAAATTTAAACTATTAAATAAGAGGTAAAGTGGTTGTTATGTTGACCCGGAAGACGATTTTTTGCATTTAGTCGACAAGAAAAAAAATCACAGAAAATTCAGATATTTTTGTGCGAGAGATCGCTTCTACTCATTGGATGGGCCTTTTTGAAATAAATTAAGGAGCCGATTATTAAAAAAATAAAAAATATACGCCCAAAAAAAGATAAATTTTAGAAAATTCGTTGTCAAGGCCAATCAAGGGGAGACAATTGTTTTTGTGTATAATTTAAAAGGGTGTGTTCGACTTGAAAATGCAACTTTGTGATAGATACACCAATGACATAGTTAACTATTTAGTCATTATTCATTTGTTAGACAAAGCAACACGTGAAATTTGATTATGTGTTTATTTCATGTGACATTTAACTAACGTTGTAGTGACATATTTGTATTGGTTGGATCAGTTGAGGGAAGGGGAGGGGTAATATGAATGTTAATATTGACAACGTTATTTGTTCATTCTACAATGTGTGTATGGAAAAGGAATGTAAAGTTTTGTTGTATCGTTCATTTCTCAATCACTATATGTGGAAGGTCTTCTAGTTTAATATATTTCACAAATTAATGTCTGTAGTGTAACTCTACAGTGGTATCAATATTAACATCAACAATTCGTGATCAGTTCCATGCAAAGGAAGGTAACCAAAGCAAGCGTAAATCATTCATGGGAAAAGTGTTTTCCTTAAATAATCCAGAAATGTAACAAGATGTTGAAGCCATGTCCATAATATTTGGCCATAGTGTACAAGTGTACAATGGGCGAGTGAGGGTCGTATGTGCCCTTTCACAGTTGTAGAAAAAAATATAAGTTGTTTGGAATTTTGTATTAAGGCAGTTGCGACCGTTGATTTCTGAAATATGGTCAAATATGCAGATTCCTCCGTCTTTTTCAATATCTTTACACGTAAATATTTTGCCCGTTAACACCCACTCTAAATAACTTTTAGCAAGGGTGCTAAAAGTACCTCATAATATGAAGAGTTCCTTTTCTTTTGTTCTATTTCAACCGGGTTTCTGACTGTACTGTAGTAAAATGACTTCCTATTTTTAGAATTCTTTTGAGTTTGCTCACCGGTGGATCCAGCCTTTGTAAAAGAAGATTTCGATCATTTTTTTTTTTTTTTTTATTAATATGTGTATAACTTCTGCACGAATATTTTTTTTCTACCAAAGGAGTGGTTTCAAGCTTCAGGATGCCCTCTGTATCCGCCAGTGCTATTGTTGCCTTAAAGTTCAATATAAACCAAAGTAATCGAACAATCAGTAACTATTCGCTCACAGCACGGACAGTAATGTATAGTGCCTGGTTACAGTAGGCAAAATTGGAAATTTGTAAGAACCTCATGCAACAAAGCAACAGCCATTATTGCTATTTATTATATATTTTAAAAGGTAAAGATAAAATGGAAAAGGTAAAACTCGTTTGAGATTATATTATATTCACTATTGCAAATAAAAATATGTAAAACATTAAATATGCCAAGTGAGACTTACGTATCCTTTCGTAAAATATTACGTAACTGGATTTCACTGAATTTACATGCCAAAGTAACAAGCCAAGACATACTTTGCATAAATTGTTTTTCTTCTAAATAGCTAACCTTTTACCTTTTGAAATCAACAAGACAAGTGGTGATTAAGTAAACGGATATCAAAAGATATTAAGCTTTCCAATATTTGACTTATTTAGACACCAACCGTTACAGACATAGACATAAATTTACAATATTTTACGAGAGGATATGGAGTAAATGAACATGAGACAATAACACATATGTCAACTCCAACTGCATTAATTTTAATGAGCTGTATGGCCATTTCGGAAATTTATTCCTCATCAGCATCACTAGAACCCAAGCAAAGGAAATCCATAAATTCAAAAAAGATATAAAATGCATAAAACCAAAAGTTTACACGTTTAAAGGTCTCTGCTACAAAGAGCATATGCAATACACAATCGTGTGCTAGATCAACCAGTAAACCAAAAAAGGAATCATAACAGAACAAAATTGGCCATTATTAACATATCTTGGGCGGACACAAAATTTGGAAATCACATAAAATATTCAATTATGCAAAAGAGTGTAAAGATATTTAGACCAGTAGTCAGTGCTTCGGTGCTGACCCGAAAGTCGATTATATTTGAAAACTTACGATATCTAATTTTAGTAAATTTTGTTGAAACTAAGGAGTATCTCCCTCATGCAAAGCTCTGTCCTTAGCTGATTTTGGCTTTTTATTTAGATCATATTTGGTAATTTGTTCTCTATCAGTTTTTAAACAATTTTTACTTGATGGTCTTCCAAACGTTTCGATTTTTTATGCACTGAAGAGACATGAGTTGTCGAAATGCGCATATGCAGAATCAAAATTCACAGTAACTTCGGTATTTAGTTATTAGACCTCACTATCAACCCGATGGTCATAACTCCGACGTGTACATGTTTACATGAACTCTTGAAGAGTTGAGACTGAGTGTCTGTAAATATTAGGATCGATAAAAATATTGGCTTTATAACGAAATCGAAAGTGTGAACTGCAGTTTTGATAATTGGTAAAGAATACAAGTGTACTTACCTTGATTATCATTTTGTTCGATTTGTGAATTACTTTCTGTGCGAAAGAGTCATTGTTTCGGAAATTAAAGTAAAGAAAACATAAATCTAATTATTTTCAAATTTTAATTCAGAAGAAACGTGACAAAGAGCGGGTCTACAAAAATTTTTATACACATCATTTGAAAATTTTCGCGATACTCACAAAATCATTCCAGGTGATAGGTATGGTCTGGCATGGTTATATGTTTATTCATCTATTCAGTTTCAGTTTGTCCTTACATTTTTGCAAAAAGATACAGGAACGAATAAAAAGATAAGGCCAGGAATGTGACGAGTTATTATATATAACCATGAAGAAATAAATAATAAAAAAAAACATAAAAAAATTAAATAAAAAATTGAACATAATTAAATATTCACAAAAAATATAAATGAAATCTATAAGATAAATAATTAAAATATAAATAAAATAAAAACATAAAATCAATATATAGATTAAATAAATAAAATCTTTACTTTTGTTCTAAATTACTTGTCTGGGTTGTAAATGTCTGAGCAGTGTTGAGTAAACGCCGATCAGTCAATCTAAACGCTTACTGTGTTGTAAAAGACTGATATCTGTTGAAAATGTCTTTTTAGTGTTGAATCAACACTGATCAGTCGTTCTCAACACTTCCTGTGCTGTAAAAGACTGACGCGTGTTTAAAATGTCTGTCCGATGTTGAGTCAACGCTGGTCAGTCATTTTCAACATGGATCAGTCTTTTACGACACAGGTGTCTGATCAGTAATGACTCAACACCGAACAAACACTCTAAACAAAAATCAGTCATTTACAACACAGGTAGTGTTGAGAATGACTGACCGAAGTTGACTCAACACTGTTCAGACATTTACAACACAGGTAAAGTCTGAGATTGACTGAAATGAGTTGACCAAACTCTGATCAGTCATTTTCAGTCAAAACTAGTTTGAAAAAGACTGATCAGCGTTGAGTCAACTCAGCACAGTCATTCTAAACTCATTCAGACATTCTAAGTCAAAAAACGACTAACTCTGGTAAAATCAGTCAAAATATTTGTCAATAGTGCATGTGACCGACTTTTGAAACAAATATCAAACTTTGAAACTGAATATTGAATGAAAGTGCCGGGCTTTCATATTTCACATTTCTTGTGGAAAAACCTTTAACTTGGTATATCATTTGTGACCTTTACACTGGCACGTTTGTGAATAACTGCATCAAATCTTTTATATTTATATCTTTTGAATAGTCAGTAATATTTTTTTTATTATACTACATGTTTTTTTTTTTCTCGTGGCAAAATATTTTGGCTGATACCAGACTATGTGTTCGTGACCTTAGAATGTGACAATATGATAAAATGAAATTTTATTTTGTTAAGAAGACAGACCTCAATTAATTTGATGTATCTTCTTTTGCCCAACGTAATGGTCAGATATTGTCTGGTACAACGTTTCAATGTCAATGCATCATGGTTTATTTAAACAATTATGGAAAGTTTATTTATTGTATAAAAAAAGTAAACTCATATGTGAAGAATGTCTGGTTTGATTTCTGCAGTATTCCTTGTGATTTTCATATGAGTCAGTAGCGCTTCTTCATTTAAAACTTTAACATCTCGTATATATTTCGAATTGCAAGCGATAGGGGTTTTGTATTATTAAGGTCTATCTGTTGTGATTTTCAGTTGATACACATGTAATCAATTTCTCAGAAGCACATAAATTACTTTATACCTTAACAACGTTACTTCTAGCACATATAAATGGGTACGTAAAAAGATGAAGTTTATACGTCTACTATTAGTATGAACCTTTAATGCTTCGCCTTTATGACCAAGATGAAAGCCTTCTGTGTATTAATATGCAATTGTATGACGTTAACAATTTCTCCATATTCCTAAATTCTTGTAATCATTTAAATATTCATTTGTGTTCTATTTTTTATGTGAATTTCATTTTCACAGCAGTTAACTGCAAGTAATCATTTTGCTATTGAGTGAAACAGCGAGGTTCCATTTAGGGTAATTGTTGTTACATTTTATATCAAAATATTTTTAAGTCACTCATATTTTAAGATTGCAGTATAAACACAATGTGAATGCAGTGTCTCCAGACATGAGATTCATTTGTATTCGGCATGAAATAGGCTGTAATGCTCACAGAAGCTCACATTGCCCCCTGTTTCTCAGCCTCATACAAATAAATCTCATATCAGAAGACAATAGACGTATATTCTTTAAATTCATGTTAAAAATGTTTTAAAGCTGCTACTCGAGTGTATTTCACAAAACTGATCTAGTTTGTTGAAAATTTGGACACAGGACTTCTCAATCAACTGTTGAAATTCATATCATGTATTTATAGAAAATATTTTACGTCTCATTTGCATTTACTCCATACCATTTCATTGTTGATATATTTAAATAGAAATTAGTTATTTTGCTCTTTTGTTTTTGTTAGTTTTATATTGTCTCCATTGTTGATGTTAAGTTTTAAATTTATGCTTATATTATACTTTATGTAAGTTTACTCAATATTATACACGTTACGTGTTTTAATTAATAAAACCTAGTTCTGTGAACATTATTTGTTAATATTTGATCAGTGCTACGATGCCAGTAGTATTTTAATATGGGGTAAATGTCAAGGAGACAACATCCCATCTCCAGGTTAAAACGAGCCAAAACAAAGCATCTAGGGGTCACCGTATGGTCTTCACACAGTGAGGAACCTCACGCCAAATAGCAAACCCTTAATGGCCCCACAAAAATGGTAAAAAAGCGAATAAATCAATGGAAACAAACCACATCCAATAACTCGAATATCCAGAAACTAAATTTGTATAAGAAGATAAGGACACGCCAATGACCATCATATTCCTGACTTGGGACAGGCGCAAAATGTGCGTTGCTGTTAAACTCGTTTTCTTGGATCCAAACCCTCCCCCTATGTGGTAAGCGGCTAAAAATAAATACACAAAAAGACTCACAGTAAAATTCAAAGAAGAACTAGAGGCTCAGACACTGAGCCTGTATCGCTCACCTGACAAAATGCTGAACAGCTGGATTGTTCAATGTTCTGTATGGTGGCCATGTTCCACTAGGGCCAAAATAAACTTTGTTCTGTGCTGGCGGCAATGTTTTTCATTGGATCAGAACAAAATAAGCAATCTTTGTTAAGGACCTTCAGTTCATCATTCCTGTAATGTTTGGTTGAATTTGCTTCAGCGGTTTCAGAGGAGAAGAAGAAAATGTAAATTTTCCCATAGGGTCCAACGTTAAACCTTAGTTCCGCGCTGGGAGCCATGTATTTTATTGGATGGAAACGAAATGAGCAACCTTTGTAAAGGACATTCCATACATCATTCCTGTAAAGTTTGGTTGAATTTGCTTTAGTGGTTTCAGAGATGAAGATGAAAATGTGAATTTCCCATAGGGCTAATGTTAAACTATGTTCCATGCTTGCGGCCATGTTTTTTATCGGTTCGGAACGAAATGAGCAATCTTAGTTAAGGACCTTCCATACATCATTCCTGTAAAGTTTGGTTGAATTTGCTTCAGCTGTTTCAGAGCAGAAGATGAAAAAGTGATTTTCCCATAGGGTCAAATGTTAAACCATGTTCCGTGCTGGCGGCCATGTTTTTTGTCGAATCGGAACAAAATGAGCAATCATTGTTAAGGACCTTTAGTACATCATTCCTGTAAAGTTTGGTTGAATTTGCTTCAGCTGTTTCAGAGCA